>JAQGBI010000044.1:0-40841 GCA_034698325.1 Sminthurinus elegans | reverse complement strand
TGACCCCTGGAGGTCACAAAAGTGAATGCCCAGAAAAGTCGTAATGGAAATGTTGTCAGGGAGGGTCTGAAGTACCTTTGTGCCAATTTTGAGCCACATCGGCAAGGAAGTCATTTTCCTATTTACTTCCTGCGGGGTCCTTTGAAACACTACTGCGTAAAAATTGGTGCAATCTAACAGTCAACATGGAACATGGAATAGAGAGGGTAAATTACTAATCAAGTTAAAAATATTATAGTACAATATTTTATGGTAAATATAGTAAATATAATATGCTGTCCACTACAGTGTGAATTTAACTATTTTTGACTATTTTTCACAAGATTGTACAGAAATATTATGAGAATTACGAAAAGTATGATATACATACACATGTAGAAATTATAATATTTTGAAAGTGTAAGATAGGAGAAGATGATGCGTACGTAGTGTAGTATGTACCATGTATTTTGTATTTATTTATATTTAACATGCTCCCGATACTCCTTACTACTGACACGTGGATGAGCTCAACTTTGCCCTAGCTTACAATCAAAAAGAGTCCCAATTTCCAATTTTAGTTTCTATTATATAAGAAAATGATGAGATAATAAATACCTACTGTCTTTTACGTATGTATGTAACATGTACGAAAGAGCAGCGAGTATGAGTATGAGATATGAGATGGTATGAGATGTGTCGTGTGTATAAATAGTTTTTGTACGTAGTCATACAAAAGTCCTACAATCAAAAATCAAAGTATCTACTTTTGAGTTTTGAGAAGAAACGGCACTCGAGTATTTTACCGTCCAATGTCAAAATAGGCATTTGCATCACCTTGCTTTTTTATGCTTCAGTTTTGTGTATCGTGTGTCGTAAGTATATTTTTTTATGAAAATGAGAATACACAAATATGTGTGTAGAATCTAGATTCTAGAAACTAGAAATACAGATTCCTGCCTGATGGGAAAAAATACATGAATGAAAGATGAATTTGTCACACATCACACCTTGTAAAAAAAACTATAGTTATATTTCCTTTTCCTTCCTCAAAAAACTATCAATAATACTAATTACTTGTCAATAATTTCCAATTTTGTCAAGAAAATTAAAAGTCAGAACCTGAGCAATGAGGATTGAACACGGGGCATGAAAAATTATAAATTAAATAAGTACACAAAAATAAAAAGTTTATAGTGAGAAAAAGATGTCATGTGTATTATGTATTTGATATTTTCCATTCTTGATTCCTGACACATGTTCCATTGTCTAAGAATTGTTCATCCACATCGGGGTAAAACTAGTTCAAATGTTTAAATTTGCATGTATATATATACATTTATATTTTATATTTGTACATCCTTTTTCCTTTTTCCTTTAAGAGTTGTGATTGATGCGTGTCTACTGTATGCAATAGGCAATATCCCGTTGTAGTAATAGCATTGCACTCTGTTTCTCTGTTTTCTGTGCTTTCTACACCGATTTTCCTATGTACTATTAAATTCTAAATACATAAAAAATAATTGATACATAGCCATTACCTATTTGCTATATGCGGTGTCAAACACAACAAGATCAAAAGGCCTTTGTGTTTAGTATATGCGGCTTATTTATTCAAACTCGTTTAAAACGACGCTTGATGACGATGATAATAATAATAATAATGATGATGATGGTGATGGTGAAAGGCACAAGGTGAGCTTATTGAAGAACATTTCGTACGTGTGAAGTGTGAGCACAAAACACATAAGACTTGTAGATTGTACTCACTACTCATGGATTAGATAACTAATAATAATATATTATAATAATTCATAACCTGTAAACAAGCATAAAAAAAGGAGTACACGTGTAATAGTTTTTAGTTTTTACGTAATGTGGAACCAACAATTCCAGAGTTATTCAATATATACAATAATATATACAATAGACCATTCCAGTACAATTGAATATGTAACAAAAAATACAGAACAAAGTTGAGCTAAATATGAGCATTACTTTACAATACACACCATTTTTTGTATCCCATATTTATTATGCATTGTATTCTGTATTCTGTACATTAGCACTGTAGACTGTATCACTTGAAACTTTAACTCTGTTTGGTACATGCTACATCCAATTCCCTCTACATGTTTTGCATTATGGATTCTCCCTTTGAATGTTGAATATTGCCTGTGAATGCCTGTCAATTGTCAATACATTTTGTAACGTAAAGATTATATGTATTCTGCATTGTGTCGTGAATGTTACTCTGTACTATATGAAATGTACATTATATTCCATTCATTGTGGATTATATTATGAGATGGTTCATTCATGTTTACAATTTGTTTTACATACTTCCACTGGATATTGGATTCTGGATCGTGGATGGAAGAGACACATTGAGGCGGCGTTCTTTTCTCTTTTCTATTGCCAAGTGAATTGTCATTAGTTATTACAAAATATATACTTAATACTGCCACCAAATCCAGTAATATCCAGTAATAACAATATGAGCAAGCATACAGCGTCAATTGTCAAAAGTCAAAAGTCAAGAGTCAAGACTGTGAAGCGCATGTACATTAAACTGCACCAAGTGTCTATAAAAAATAAAATAAACTCAACCAAAACAATGCACAGTGGACACACAGGCACCAGAACTCCCATTATTGTATAACATGTTAACAATTAAGGTTGTTAACAACTAAAAAAGTTGAATAATATGACTACGTCATTCATGTTGATGTTTTTATAGTGATTATTATAAGACAGGATAACGCGTGTTTCAAATTTCAATGTTTTAATGAAAAAAGGAGCAAAAAAGTGTTTCATTGATACTGCATGTTATTATGTACATTGTACATATTTTACACATTTTCTAAGCAAACAAGCTCTCATTGATGAAGTATTGAGAGATTAGTGTTGAAAAATATCACTGTATTTCTTTACATCTTCTTTTATCTGGTTTTTCTCATGTTGTTCCTTTTGCTTCGTTTAATTTTTAACTCACAAGTACTATTTACTTGAAGATTGTAGATTGTAGTGGCAAGCAATTGGAATGGAATGAAGAGTTATTAATCAGCAATTACAGTACTCGTTATCCATTTCGTATAAATGTGTATACTGAAGATAATACTTAATGAAAGAATGAAATCTTACGAAAGAGAAAGCAATTTGAGATTCTAGCATTTAATTGCCAGAAGCTACATTTAATATTTACATGGAAGTATTACATAAATATTCAATATTAACAAAAAAAAAGGCAGGTAAAGATAAAGATAAAGTTATGCGCAGATACTCACGTGTCTCAGAACTCACAACTGTCAATAATTGTAAATTATCAATAGTTAAGAGTCAAAACACCGACTACAACCGCAGCTCACAGAAAGTTTTGTTTGTATAATGTATACATAGCAATTACAATGAAATTAAACAAAAATAGGTGTACCTCTCCTTAATATTTTTTTTACACAAGATCTGTCTGAGATCTGAATTTTGAAACACTAAAAACAAAAGTGAGAGCACACATATGGTTTTGAATCGTAGATAATACAAAATACATAATACACAGTAAACAAAATCTTGCTAAATATACATCAATTGAATTTTGGATGTTTCAATGATACTACAAGATACAAGAAAAGAAAGAGCAGAAGTAAAACCTGTAGTCCGTACATATAGAATGGAGATATCTTCGATCATCAGGATAGAAAAAAAATGGTTCAAACAATAACAAACAAAAAAGGATGATGAAATGAGAAGCACAACAAAGACAAAGCCTAGTTATTTATCTACAATAATAAAGATAAAGATTGGTTAATATTTGACTCTTTTTTTTGTTTTATAGAAGCCTATAAATAATAATACATAGAAAAAGTACTGGAGAGTTAATAGTTAAAATGATGATGATGATAATAATAATTGCACATAGTAATTCAACGAGTTTAAAGTTTAAACTGTTTTTTTTGTCTATTTTTAATCAATGGTATTGATAATAATTGATAATTGATAAATAACTTTTTGAGTTTTCAGAACTACAAAGTATAATACGAGACATTCTGTATCTCATAGTCATGTATAAAAAATGTTATTCAATCACAGCTTAGATCGTGTAAATATTATGTAAAAATGTACATACGGGAGAAGTAGAAGACAGTGACGACAAACAATAAACAATAGATAAATAATGGTAAACGGATCAAAATAACTATCCAAAAATATATTAGTAAACATTAAAGCATATACATATGCTGTATGTATTCATATTACATGCTGAATTGCGGAGGGAACTGGAGAATGAAAATCTGAGACTTGAGACGCATTATAATTTTATAATGTATAATGTTAGAATTTAGCGACCCGGTTTGTGTGGGTTCTTTGTCCTTACGCTATGCTACATGTATTTACTATTTACTATATTTTATTTGACACATGAAAATCAAAATTAAATCATTGATAGCAAAGAAAAAAAACGAAGATCCACCTATAGATAATAAATACATTGTGTATTGAGGATTATGTGGAAAAATGTGACTATCATTATTTTTAGTTGTATTTATTTTTTACATCTGCAGACTTGAATCTTGAATCTATTTAACTGTGGCTGTTAAAGTGGACATAAACATACCGATACAAAATACATGCACAATGAACGTGATGCATATTTTGTAAGAGTTTATAAAATGTGTCTTTTTTTCTAGCTTCCTACAAAATAGCAAATACAGACGCACTAATGTATGTGTACTGTACACTGTACAATGTACAAAGTTTGTACTACAAACTACACAAGTTTATCCTTAGCCTTTGATAGAAAATTGAAACCATGAACTTCACAATAACAAAGTTTCAATGCTGAGTGCTGAGATCTGAGATGGCCCAGAAGTATATAATATAATATATAAATATATCCATTATCCATGGACGAGTTCAACATTGAAAGTAAGCGTAACTTTATATTACCTACACATTAAACATTGTACATATGTATTTGTGTAACGAGTTAGTCCACACGTGTAATGGCTCAAAAGATGAACGATGAAATAACAAAGCCAAGTACATAATATATTATGTGCTGTGTGTTCTACTTCTACGAACATTCTATGAACATTTCGCCCTTGCACCATGAAACTACAAACTATATGTAGTAAAAATAATATGAAAGAGATTTACAGAAATATCTACAAATAAATATAAATAGAAGCATAAACGTGTCGAGTGTCGAGTGTAAAGTGAAAGAACTAAAATACAACTCGATAAAAGCGACAGTAATCTACACTCTAACCTCTATAACCTATATGTTTCACATGTATTTATAATTGTCTCATATAGTGTATAGTTGTAGGTGGTACCTATATACGAATATGGAATATTATTAGATTAGTATACTCTTATTTTGATAACTTCGTTTATAATAAATAATAAACATGTAAACTTGTGATTATTTTTTCTAATTTTTAGGATGTATAAAGTATAAATGGTAAAAAATTAAATTCTTATTAAACTTTTACAGCTTGATTATCTTCATAATTCATATTTCAGATGCATCACAGATTAATTTTCAGTTCATACTATCAATAATTATTATCAACAATACAACAATAAAATAAACCAAAATAACTAAATGTATAGGGACTGAAAAATGAGTTGGATGAATTGAAACTTAACACATTAACTATAATTATACTATAATGATGTACAATATTATGAAACTTCATTCGCCTGGTCACTGAATTATTAATCAATGATTGATTTTCCTTCGGAATTCTCAATATAACATGAGCTTATATTGCTGGAATGTTTTTTTTTACCTTCCATTATAGTTTGTAGTTCCAAACAGTCTTAGATCCATTCTGTTCTTCAGACATCGGACATTGGGCAGTGAGCGAGAGTGATAAAGGAGACGACTTGTACGCTTGTTATCGAATAAATATCAGGATGCAGGAATGAACTGGTGGAGAAAGTCTGATGATATACAATGTACGTAACTTAAGAATGATAATAATTATGAAATATGATCTATGGTAATAATGTGTAAATATTTCATGCTGATGTAACATTATTTATTTATGAGCTGTATAACTTACGACTTATGAATTTCTACAAGTATACCGAGTACAAAAATCAAAAAGGTGAACTTGAAATATAAAACTAAGAGGTAAAAAAAAGTGAACCCAAAATGATTTTTATGCGTTATAATCAATAATTTTTAGTTTACAATAAAATGTATGAGAAACCAGAATTCCAACGCCATCATGAGATCTTTTAAATATTTGATTCGATAATTGTATGATCATTATGCCATTACATTAGTATGTGATGTTTATATGAGAATAGAAAAGACAATTGTGAAAGATTCAAATGAGCCAAAGGGAAAAAAGTGATTTGTACAAAAAGTCATTGTATAAGTGTATTTTTTAAATAATAGATGTTATCATTTATTTATTCATTCATTTAATTTATATATGATCATGTTTCATGATGTATGTATGTCATCTGAAGTCGGTATATATATTTTATATCTTTTTTGTTTGTTTTTTTTTCCACATTTGGGCATGTATCATCATTTTTTTAGGTAAAGTTCTTTTCTTTTACAATACAGTATATAATAATAATAATATTTTATACATATATATATATATTTATCTTAGTACTCAGTATTTTTTTTCAATTACCATATAATACAAGACATCAATGAATGTATGTATGTATTTATATGTATAATTAATGAACACATTCTTGCAGACTACACGTTGGCAATAAAAATAAAGCTGTCTTCCCCTTCATTTTGGTTTTTTGGTATCAGTTCCAAATGTTCAATGAAAAACCATCACTCTAAACATTATGTATCATATTATTTACATTAAATATTATATGTATCCTTATACAATAATATATAAATAAGAATAAGAATAATAATAATAATAGTAAGTATCATTATAGAAACATTAAATAGAATAATATTATATATATTTACAAGACATTTTTAAAATTAACTTTATACTATGAACATAAACATATTCATTTTTTCTCATCTTACAATAATCATACTGTTACTACTATTATTATGCATTTCATTTCACCTTTTTCAACAATATTATTATATTATATCTTTGTCATGAGTTATGATTCATATTATGGTGGTATCATTTTTATTTTTCATTATTCGATTCAGTACACTTTCACCTGTAAGTTGGGTGTTATTTTTATCGTTTTCCTCTTGTGCTTTCTCTCTCTTTCTTTTTTTATAGGTTACACATACATATTTTGTATACTGCTACTGTATTGTGATATTTTTTTTTGTAACAATTATACTCAGGAAACTGGAAACTCAAATTGTTTGTTTTTCTTTGTTTGCTTTTATATATTATATTATATTATATGCTTGATTTTTCATTCTTTATAATATACTACATAATAATTGTTTCTTTGTATTATGTATATAGGCAATAGTTCATCAGTTATCACACACTATATAATATGTATCTAATATGTACACTAGACTATACATAATATAATACATATTTATACATTCCACTTTTTTTACATGTCATCAGATGCAAAGAAGGAGGAAAAGGAAAAGAAGCAGAAACACATTGGATTTGATATTTCCCTTGACAAAATGAGACACTTCACTGGCACACGTGTCAATAGTCAATACTCAACACGATATAGCTCCACGTGTGACTTTTTTCATCAAATAAAACAATGTACAATGCACACTGCTGCACACACATTGATAGTTCTAAAGTCCACAACGACAAATAAAATGACGTTGAAAACAAAAAAGGAAACCATTGTTGTATAATAACAATAAAAAATACTGCATTATTTACAGAATAGATGGATAATGGAGAATATTATTATTGTACAGTGTGAGTAAATCCAATACCAAATCCAAATCCAAAGAAAAAACATAAAAAACATTGAAACTGATGAACTTTCTCTTTTTACACGTGTTAACCCTATATAACTTGTCTTGTTGCACACCACGTTCCACGTCCGAGAAATGTACAATGGACAATGAAATCAGAGGTAGCGTTTCCTTAAACATCATAATGATAGTAACCGTACGCATCAGAAATTCATATTATAGTATATGAATTCTCCTCCCTTAAACCTATACATAATATTGTACTATTGTATTGTAATATTACATAAGTAGTTATTACTTAAATACATATACAATGTACAAACACAAGTATCATACCGAACTTTTTTTTTAAAGTTATTTTTATACAGTGTACAGTTTTAATTTAACATTACATATATGTATGCATGTACACAAAATAACTCTATATATTATATTTTACAGATGCTGAAAATTTATCATATAGTGTCATATTGAGTTGCTGGAGTTTTTTTTATCAGTAAAAATCGCCAATAATAATTTATTCATTAACAATAATTTGTAAGAATTTTCAAATATTTTATAATAATAAATACGTAAAAAACCATCTCATCATTTTTCGTAAATATATATAGTTTTAGTAGTAAAAGTATAACAATTTTTTGTTTTGTAACAATGGATGACAAAATATTATGTATAGTGTAAAATTTTGAATTGAACTGAATTGTAGTATTATTTTTTATCCAATTGAATTAATCAGAGAGTTTCAATATTTATGTATGCATTGAAGCATAACTTTTTTCGGTTTCTTTTTCTCTTTTTCAGCTTTCAACTTGAATATTACTACACAATAAATAATTAACAACACATATATAATAGTAATAACAACATGATGATGCTTTGGGTAAAAAAAAAAACAAACAAAGAAACAATTACCATTTAACTTTAATGTGTAATATGTACCTTGATAAATAATAGTAATATTTATTTAATTGTATAATGCATAATAATATAAATAAAATTTCATCAGCAATAACTATTTTTTAATAATAATTATTACCTCATCATATTTTATAACAACAATCAGTTCACGTAACAAAATATATACACATACGATAGACCAAAATGTATTTGTGGATGTGTGTTTGTATATTTTGTATGTATATTATTGTAGATGTATATATATATATATATATATATATTTGCAACTTGTACGTTTTTTCATGATACCTTTTTGTCACCAGTTTTTTTTTAAATACATATATATAAAAACTTAAAAATGATGATGAAAATACACATCATAATGCGCGTGTGTACTTATATACGATTAGTATGTTTTTATGATAATAATGGACAATGATTTGTATAAGATTATTTATGAAAAAAAAAACCCGAAACGAAACAAATATATTTTTTATAAGCTTTATAAGATAATGATTAGTTTAGTCATATTTGTATGTTTGTATAATAAAATAAAGAATTAATCTATAAATAGTTCACCATTACTCTTACTCTATATTATATATAATATATTATCTTATAGTTATTTTGGATAGCTACATGATACTAGGAATATATGCATCTGTATTTTTATAATGAACACATGAATTGAACGATATTTCTATCACCTATATAGTTCTGTACATTTCTTCCCTCATGTTCTCATACTCAACTAAGTATATCGATATAATACTTTGTCTCCAATTTTGAAAAAAAAATTTCTTGTTATATATTTACTTGTACTCATTTTCATAATAATGAATTTGCATTGAGAAGAAGAAAAACTAACCAATAAAATTGGAATTGGAAGTTTTTTCATCTTTTGTTTTCCCCACCATGTCAAAAAAAATGAGCATGACCAACTGAGTTTAGAAATGTACATGTATTTATACACAAGCGATGAATTCGTCGTAAGGATAGGTACGCAATTATTTACGTATGTATGTCTCGTAGTTCGCAGTACAAGTAGAAAACTCTAATATACTACTAAAAGTCTAGAATTTCTAGTCTCTCATTATCATCATGTACGTAGTAATACACTCATTATAATAATAGTTATTATTATTATAGACTTTTTTCATATTTACACTAACAACTATATGTGAACACATTGGGTGATTGATTAGAAACGCTACGTTTCCGGCTTTTGAAAAAAGTCCCCTTTTTACGACATCACATCTCTCTTGCGCAGAGAGAATGGAATGAGATTCGTCCAGTTTATATTTATTTATTATTTAGGTAAATTGAATTACACATGTAAACCTCATCAGTTTTTTTTACATGTGCGTAAAATCCCCCCATTTGTTTTTTTTGTTTATACGCCGGTATAAGACTATAATATAACATAGTGTTGTTATTTTTGGCATATAGTATATGCTTGCATAAATATCGATTAATGCATTTTTTGAACACAAACACGTGTACATGAGCCAGATTTTTATTCTGTTGTGTAAATTTTCTAACGGTTATATCATAAATGTATTTATTATAATTAACCAGTTTTTTTTACTCCTATAGCTACTTTGATTAGTTTTGATTTATATTATTATTTCATCTTTGACACTTGAAAACTTATACGTGTAGAAATGGTGTGTGTGTAAATGTAAATTATGATTGGATATTAATATAATATATACATCTGCGGTTGTATATTTTTAAATATTGACTTTTTTTCCAAAAAAAATAACTACTAGAATAATTAATTCATTTCCCAAAATAGGAATATGCAGGAGTCAAGAAATTTGCTATTCAGCAAGAGTTTATGTGTGTGTATACAATTTAAAGAAAAAATTGACCATACTGGGACTTTGTTTTTTTTTCGTACTACTCAAATATTTTGATTACAGAATGGAAAATGAGAGTGTAGTACTGACACATACTTAATCATTAATCATGAAGCTCAAAGTCAGTTCAACCCAGTACTTCAAATTTGACTTAAAAAAAGATACATCACACTCAAAACGAAAGTTGAAAATATAGAGAAAGAAAGTTGGTAAAAGTTTGTACGTGGAAATAATACATTATTTCCTTTTACTTTCTTTTATCAACCATTCAGTCTATACCGGAAATATTATTATATAATACGTAAGAAAGAAAATTGTAAAATAAATAGGATTTAGTTTGGTCTAATTCCTAATTATTGTATAGAAATTTATTTTGAATTTTGAATTCTATAGATAATAGATACACACAGACAGAGCTATACAGTTTGTTTTTTTTCTTTTTAAATAGGCGTAAAGATCTACATATCAATTCCTATCCTTCATTCCATTTCCCTTTGCAACATTGTATGTAACTGTCACTTTGGGTTTTCATCTTAAAGCTTTCCGTACCATTTCCCTTTGTCTTAAATCGTACACCTTGTCAAAAAAGGTTGTAACTATATATAAAATTTAAGAATTAGTATTATTGAACTATTATTTATGTATGTAATATGTATGGGTATATTTATAATACAGTTGTTTTGTTTAATACGTAACATTGTATATAGGGTATATCTTTAATAATGAAACTGTTAAATATTTATCTATCTATCTATCTATAAGTATCCATCTATTTTTTTATGTACAGGACTATACAATTCCATTATCTTTTCGCAATTCTTTATTTTTAAAATTTATTTCCTAATCATAACAATAATAATAATAACCCTAAGTAAATAGTTAAATAAATTGTAACCTCTAGTATTTTTTTTATATCTATCCTAAAGTTACTATACCAAATATTATTATAAGATATTTACACTCCTTTTTTTTTCATTGTGGATTCGAATGACTGTACCATTTAATGATCTTTGTTTGACAACAAAAAAGAAATTACGTAGAACGTATATATACACAACAAAATTTCCCTGACCATGTCCAAATCAGTTTAAATATTGATTTATTTTTTTTCCTTACTGGATGCTGGATAATGATGTTTGATCACAGCAGCTCTTTGTTTAAAATGATTGCGTATTTATTTTTATATATATATCCGACTCCTTTTCATACCTATCTGTCTTGCCCTTTCCTTTATTTTTTCATTACATCATGAAATCCATGATGAAAAACCATCACCGGTGAAAACAATAGAGTTTAATAAATGTAGTTTGTTTCTCATTTATAATCCTCTTATAAGACACTTTAAAACAAGCGATAATAATAATAGTAATGTCAACAAATAATATGATATTATTCTAAGCGGTACTATGTGTAATAATGTAAAGATATTTATATAATATATATATATATATGTATCTGAGTTATGTACACAAGAACAAAAACTACTTTTGATATAAAAAAAGTGGAGAAAAAAAATCAAACAATGTGTACGTAGCATGATAATAATAATAATAATAATAATAATACATGTATTTGTATGTATGTACAACTTTAAAATTTTATACAGTGTGTAAAATTGGGAGTGTTTTTCTAATAATTTTTCAAAAATGTTATAATATTTTATGGTTCTTCAAAAGCTTTACATTATCTATTGTTGTAATTTGAGGATACTCTTATTTAGGAATAATATAGTATTTATAGTTAAATGACCTAATGTATGTATATAATGTATCATATCTACCAATAATAATAATTATTATTGTGTTTTTGTAAGTTTATGTGCATGCCCGTCTTTCCGTTTTTTTCCTTCTTATGGATCTTGAAACAAAATCCAAAAGACTATACAATAATATATATATATATATATATATTTGCTTTCTCTTTACAATCTTAATCCATAACATAAAAACCCAACCAATTTTTTTTACATATATATAATAATATACATCTTTCCTTTATACACTTTTTGCGTAACTTCCTCCTTTCTTGTATTTATTAACCATGAACCCTATACATATATATATATAGATATTAATTTGCTCTTTGTCATTATAATATAATATAATAATGTGTTCATATAGTACAGTATTTTTTTTTAAATCAAAAAATAAATTGTCCCATGATAGAAATATAATGCTCATATTCACTCTTTCTATTTTAAGCAGGTCTATAAGTATTATTATCATAAATGTATGTACATTACACAGTAGCTTGACTACATACAGAGAATAATTTATAATAATAATAACAATAAATATGGGTGTGTATGTATGTATAATGTATGTATGTATGTATTAACTACCTACATATAGTAAAACTGTTTTACTTTACTAGTTTTACTAAAACTTTCAAATATTATAAATATATACATGTTATGTATCCTCATTCTGTGATTACAACTTGACGAAACACTGACCGTACAAAAGTCGTCGAGAAAAATTACATACATTTTACCATATTACTTACAGCACCCAAATCAGCTTAGTCGATTGACGTACGGACGACGATTAACCTTTGTACGTCTAAAATTAAGTATCTACAAACTACGAGACTATTCGAATTGTATAATATACAATGTATTATTATAATATATCTAGCTTTACTATTAGTTGTAAAAGTTGTAAGTAGTATTTTATTTGAAATATGTATCATTAAATTGTATGCTATAGGCTACTCTCTACTTTCATCAATACATACTCTTTCTCACTTTCCCTTTCTTTCCCTTATATAATCTACTTTCTCTGATCTAAACAAACTCTCACATTTATACCCCATTCTTTCTTATTTTGTAAGCTGTTTATTATAGAATGTGAAATAACTATACATAATTAAATAAAACTTGGACTTATAATGACATTTCAACAAAAAAAATAAATACCTGTTACACATAAAATATATTTATAGCTAGCTAGCCACTCTGAACATTGAACTTGTAATAAATTTCTCAAACCAAATTCAGAAAAAAAAATAATGGTTAATTTATTGATTTATTGACCTAGCTTACTTTTGAAATAAATTGTCAAATTATGTATTTTAGTTTTAAATACTATTATATGTATATATGTACAAATATTTTACATTCAAATTGAAAAGATTGTGAACAAAAGAGTACATTCATAATAATAATATATTATGATGTATTTATACTCTTAAAATATATGTAAAACTAAAAAAATCGATACCTACAATAACTTTTTAATATATACATGTATTTTAAACGACACGTGTATGCAGATTTGTAAAATATTATAATAAAAAAAATGAAAACAATATCATGTAAATTTTCCAAAAGATGATAACAGTAACTACCTGAGAATTGAATAACGTGAAACGTGAGGTTTTGAATTTTGAATATTTTCTAACATAGATTAAAAAAAAATTAACAGTATGAATAACTGTAAAATTTACATGAATCAAAAAAGACATTTGGTTATATATTTTTTTTGTTCTAGATATAGATAAAAGGCTAGCTAGAGAACATTGGACTTGAATAGAAAATGAATGAATAAATGAAAACTGAGGTAGACAAAAACTTTGTATTTCCTATTTCCTATATAACTCTTATTATAATGATGTAATATGTACACTTTTTATAAATTAAGGGGTGTGTATGTATGTACGTATGTATGTTAATTTATAATGTTCTATGCAAAAATTCTTGAGGAAACAAAAGAGAGAGATATACATGTATATATATATTATATATACATTATCATTTTCATAATAATAATAATAATATATCCAAATACACTCTTTTTTTTGTATTCCTTCAAGTTTTTTTTTCTTAAAGCTTCTTTAGCAACTTGTCCTCTTCTTTCTTTTTTCTCTTTATCTCTTTCTTTTTTGTGGTCTGATAGATTTAGCACACACAGAATCACCTATTCTATGGTCAGTTCCTCATCAGTTGGATTAAAATTAGAGAGTCAATTAATAAGAGTACATAATATAATATGTAGATATATATACACACAAACAAATGCTCAATAACATCTTACGATATCATTGTAGCATATTATATTTAGCCTATAATCATACTATATTATATACATTCCTATTTGGATTTTCTATGATATTATATTATGGATGTAATTATGTAATTTATGTATTGTATAACTTGTACAACGTAATTAAAAACACAAAAATCTATTAATAATATACAAAGAGTCTAATATGAGCATTCACTGGACAATTTTTCATAGATTTATACCTATAATATTGCATTATATGTACCACATAGTTTTTATAAAATAATGACAAACACACATAAACAAATGTATACATAATATTATATAGGGCTTTCTCTTTCGTTTGTTGCGTCTACTACACGTTTCCTATAAAATCATCATCTGTACATAATATATGTACAAATCGTCCTTGTGTTTTATATTATTGTATATTTATACCCTTCATCTTTCTCAAAGTTAATCTACCAATCAATCATTGCATTTCCTTCATATATATGTAAATCCTTTATCATTTATCAAGCAACAGTAAACCAACAATAATAATAATCGTAGAATAAACTTAAAAAAAAACATAAACGAACCTGTACATTATTGTGAAGCCTTTTTAATTCGTTGAATGAATAAAAAATATCTGCTTTTGTTGATTCAGAAATAAAATTAAAACTGACTTCTTGGTCAAATATACTAAAAATATCTATAATGAACACAATTTTATCTTTGGTAATTTCCTTTTTTTCCAAATGCAAAACTGATTTGTGCACCATATTATTTATATATTTTAACTGTAAATCAATCTATAATCTTAACTAATTATTATTCACAGCACTGTTTAAAACAAACTTAAAATATTAATAATTATTATTATAACACTTTTGTAAAGTTTGACTGAAAATAAAATTCATTTTTGAGAAAATTGAAGATTTAAGATTGACAAGGAGAAAGTTACATTTCAAAACTTCCACCAAAAAAGAAAAAAGTGAAAGTACACACGTGAAAGTTTTAGCGAAGTAAAAAAAAGTCACTGATAATAAAAAACTGAAAAATTGTAGTCTTTCTTTTTTAAAAATGAAAAAAATTATTATAATTAAAAACAGTTAAGAAAAAGCAACAAGTGGGCAAAAAGTCCAAATCATCATAATAAAACAATAGCTGTCTATTTTTTTTATCATTATGCTTGAGACTTTTGCATATTTTTCACACAAATGTTCCTAAATCCTTATTAAATATTAAAGCATGTATAGCAAGTTGAACAAAACATAATCCTTTTCTCTTCCCTTTTCTTCTCTACAAAAACACATATATATTTTACGATTTGGACATGTATATAATATATACCTACTTAATTATTTTTCCTTTTTTTTTTAAAAAATAGGGTTGATTTTTTTCCCTTTAAATACCTTCTATAATATATATACCTCATACTTATTATATGTATTCACCCATTTTTAATTAGAATTTTGGTTCAGTATTGTACGATAGACTTCTATTACGTAATATTATTATATTAGAATAACCAGGCAATTTATATAAGTGTGTACATGTATGTGTAAACATATTTGTATAGCAAATTTAATATTTCTTTTTCTCCGGGAAAATATATATAGATATATTATATATCTTCTTCTTATATATATAATATATACTATATTTCCTCATTTGTTTGAATATATATATGTATATATATAGATTATACCTCATTATTATCATTATTATTTTTCTATTATCATTTTCTAGAGCACAGTAGATTTTGTATGTATATAAATACCTAAATATATATATTGCCTGTACACATCATCATATCTTGGATGTATTTTTGATGTTTTTGATATACACATTTAAAGAAGCAAAAAAAAATGCATGTTATTCTGGCCTTTACTTAGAAATAGAGTGATGAAACCCCCATTTTGTAAAGAAAATGCACTTTATAAATATTATGATGAATGCAACTTTAAAAATATTATGTTTTATGTGTGTATATTATGTATATGATGAATACATGTGTGTAATATATGTATTAGTATTTATGTATATATGGATGTGTAGATAATGTAAGATTAGTCATAGACACGTTTTTGTTTTGTTGTTTTGAAATAAATATATTTGTTTTAGTATTATTAGTATTTTTTGTAATAATAATTTTGTAGGTACACGCACGAAGGCCTACACACCTTTATATATATTTAAAAGTCTTTTCCTTGATTACCTTAATGTTACAAAAAAGGTACAATATATGTATATATATATATATTTATAGAAGTAGGTATATTTTTATATGTATCAAAAAAAAGGAGAAGAAAAAAGAAAACAAAAAAAAAATTAAGAAAAAAGATGTAAAGGAAGAAAAGAAAAGAATACGTTTTGATAAAATCAAAGATCCAAATTAAATTGTTACATTTTCTATTGTTTAAAATGTATATATATATATAGATTTGGAGTTTGGATTGTGTTTTTTGTAGTAATGTTATATAATGTTATATATTATTGTGTATCTAGATGTTGATGTACTATAATATATAATAGATTATTATTATATCATTATTATTTTTAGACTTTGACTATAACTGCTGCGTATGTATTTTTTTTCTAATATAATATAATAATAATGTGTATTATATATGGGTATAATTTTGTCTAGACAAGTTATTTTTGTAACTAAATTATGTAATAATAATATAACATGTATATATATAGATAACGTAAATGTGGGTAATAAGTTATACGTGTCGAGAGTATGTATCTCTATATATAGTAATAATAATAATATTTTGTTATTGTATGTAATAAATAAATTATATGTGTACTAATATCGTAAGAATAAAAATTATAACAATATAACATAAACTATTATAATATAATATATTTAAATATATATTATTATATAGTCTGGGGTATTGAAAAAAAAATTGAAATTGCAATCGGAGCGACAAGAATATATATTATAACGAAAAAGGAGAAAAAGTTTTTTAAAAATTGTTTGTGGGTATATTATAATTATAATAAATAATAATAATATAATAATCATAAGAAAAATTTGTGGTTGTTGTTCTTTTTACTGAAAACCCTTTTTCTCGCTCTTTGTTTCTCTGTCTCACACTCCTCAAGTGCATTTTTCAGCATACTGAATAACTGATGAGAGCCTAAGTCTCTGTGAAAGGATGGATTCAGAAGAGGGAGATAATGAAGAGGAAGGTATTGGATGATTCTCTTGAGCATATTTTTCAAGAATGAGACTTGAACGCTTTCGAGGACCATATGAAGTAGATTTTCTTTTTTCAGCATTTGAGGATCTATTACTAGCATTACTACTATTACTATTGGTATTGATAGAGGATGAAGGAGAATGATGATGATGATAATCATCAGACAAGTCTTCTGCAGACTCACTAAGACCAGGAGTGGAACGAGGAGTAGTTGAAGGTGTAGGACTGGTCATATTTTGAGGTGAGACGGATCTTCTTGATGAAAAATCTATACACATTTCTGGACTATTTGGATTACTATTTGGTGGACTATGAATTTGCATCAGAGTATGTAAAGTAGCAGTATTATTACTATTATTATTTCTCATCAAATATTTGTCACCAATATGATGATGACTTAAATTACTAAAAAGATTATTACTATTATGATGATTAAAACTATTATGATTATTCATATTTGTTGTATTATTATTATTATTGACAGCAGAGGTAACAGCTTTAGACCCACAAGCTAATGCTAATGCAAGAACACCACCAGGAGTATATGTATTATTATTATTATTATTGTTCATTGAAAAACCATCACGACTATTATGATCCGGACTTTGGGAACTATCCCTTGATCTGGATGATGATCTTGAAGATGATGAATACATATTACTATTTTCATTTCGATGGATAAAATGTTGTTGTTGATGTTGTTGGAGGTGGTGGTGTTGTTGCATTTTACTATTATTATTATTATTACCATTATTATTAATGGGGAATGCACTCAAATTTTCTGGTAAAATAATTTCTCTTTCCATTGAATTTCGACTCATGTCAAAACGGTTACTACTATTACTATTTCGATTGAAATTGTAATGATGACTATTATTATTATTATTACTACTACTATTTGAGTTACCACCATTCATAATTTGTTGATTATTATTATGATTACTACTACTATTATTATTATTATTAGAAGAAGAAGTATGTTCATTGACTGAATTATTATTAACTAATAAAGATGCAGTAGTAGTATTTGTTGGATTTGGAATACCATAACCAAATTTTTCTGTAAAGGCCAGTACTTTATCTCTAATACTAGAGCTATGAAGAAAAAGCTTATCTCTCTCCCGTGATGAGATGTCAATTGGAGAAGACTTTGGTGGTGTCGTCAGTCCCAAATTCAATGTTTTGAAATTGATTCCATTATTATTGGTTGAACCGGGCTGTTGGTTGTTACTACTTGTTGGAGTAGTATTGTTGACAGCAGCAGCAGAAGAAGAATGTCTTGGTGGGCTGTCCAAATTATGATGAATTTGATGATGTTGATGATGACCACTGCTCCCACTATTGTTGTTATTATTATTATTATTCGATGATGAATTACTATTGTTGTTGTTGTTACTTGGATGTGGTGGAAGTTTGGAAGTAACATATAAGAACGTTGTGCGTGATTGTGGGGCTTGATGTACTTGAATACTTGGAGGGAGCATTGGATATGGGATATTGGCAATTGATGAATTATTATTATTATTGGTATTATTGTTTAATGATGAAGAAGAATTTGTAGAACCATTTGATCCAATACCACCATGTTGATGAAAATTTGGACTATTATTATTGTTGTTGTTGTTATTATTATTTCTGTTTGAATTCAAATGATGAATATTTGGCTTGAAATGATGATTGTTACTGTATGGTGGACTTGGTGGGGTATCATTTGAAGGTGAATTTTGTGAAGAAATTTCCGAGTCACTGGATTCCCGATTTTCTTTATCAGAATGTTGGGGAGTTTGTGAAATGGATGAAGGTGAGAGAACACTAGGATCCAAAGAGACACTACTAGCTGGGGAATGGGGAGTATGCATATTATTATTATTATTATTGGATGATGTTGAGTCCGATGAATGTGTTTTGATGTGCGTCTCTAGAGCTTTTTTCGAATTGAATGTTCCATTACACAAAGTACATTTGTAGACTTTCTCTCCATAGTGTGCAACCTGAAATAATAATAAGAATAATAGATATATTAGAAAAAAAAAAACAAGACAAAATACAAAACTATCGAGCTTATTACACATACCATACACACACATGTACAGATCTATATATACTTATATTATATAGGTAATATAGAGAGCGAGAAAAAGACAGATAGAGAAAGTAATAATAACATTATGCTAGTATATAAGAGGATTCCCCTTTTCTTTTCACTTTCCTTTTCATCTATTTCACTGCATGCGTAAAAGTACTGTATGATCTTTCTCTCTCTCTATTTTTTTTCGTACCCTATCACTTTTTTTCTTCTCTCTTTTTTACTAGTTTTACTATCTCTAATATATTATGTTACACATATTTTTTTATATATATACCTGATGAAGTTTTAGCACGTGGTTGTAACCAAAAGATTTTCCACAAATATCACAAGTGTACGGTTTTTCTCCTATAAAACATAAGACAATATATATTGTTTTTCATTAATTTCAAATTAATCCATTATGACAAGTAAAAAACTAAATCTATACATTTAGTTATTAAACATTACAAGAAAAGGTAGTAGAAAAAGATTTGTTTTTTTTTTACCTGTATGAGTTCTGTAATCCAAGTGTCATCAAAATATCAGCACATTATAGAAAAATAAATAGGGGGTAAAAAAAACAAACACTCAATTTAGATTTCATGTATATATTATATATTTTTTACGGTCTAATACATTACATAATATTTCAAAGAGAAACAATATACAATAGAGAACCATATTTTATTTATTTGGATTGTTTACCTTGTATGCACTTTGAGTTGTTTGGAGCAAGTAAATCCTTTATTGCACACCTTACAAACATATGGTTTCTCCCCAGTATGAGTTCTCATATGAATGACCAACTGGCCACTCTGGATAAACGTTTTCTGGCAGATTGAACAACGGTGAGGTCTTTCTCCGGTGTGGATTCTCATATGACGATGAAGTTTTCCACTGTGTTCAAATGCTCTTTCACAAACTTCACATTTATAAGGACGCTCTTTGGTATGAATTCTTCGATGAACGGATAAATTCTCTTTTACTGAGAATGATTTGTTACAGTATTCACACTGGTAAGGTTTTTCTCCCGTGTGCGTTCTGTAATGACGAGTTAATCTAGCTGGCACTGTATATATCAAATGGAATTGAAAGAAAGATATGTTTAGATTATTTGTGATTCTATCTATTATATGGTATATTATACTAAAATTGAACTGATATCGTTGTTTATATTGTATGAAAAAAAGGATGATTGTGAATGACAGTTTTTGATTGACAGCATGCATGTATATACGTATTTAAAATACATCATGATAAAAGTATATAGGATATAAAGTATAAAAATACATATATATTTTAATGTTTTTCTTTTATAATGTACCTGCAAAGGTTTTACTGCAAATATCGCATTGATAAGGATCCTCTCCCTCACGATGAGATCTTAAATGATTTTGGAACGTATTCTTTTGTTGAAAATTCTTTCCACAAAATCCACACGTGAAGCCATTTGAATTATTATTAGTATTATTGGTATGATGATTAGTTCCACCAATACCACCAATTCCAATCCCAACTTTATCCTCCATAGTATTGAGTCTGGATGTTGATGATGGTGAGGTGTTTGTAGAAGATGCTGTCACATCCGGTCCATGGGGGTATGTATATAAGCTCACTTCTGGAGTGCAAATCACTTTTTGCTCAGTTGAGGATAATGATGAATTATTATTATCTACTCCTCCTTTGAACATGGTTGAGAAATTTGCTGACATAAACTCCATCATATTAGTTTTTGTTTTTGTTGCTGTTGACATGTCATTTAACTATATATGTATCTTTCTTCTTCCTCTTTCCACTTTTTACAATAATAATAATAATTTTTATTCTTCTTACTATTACTATTCTTAGTCTTATTATGATACATTCAGCTAAATAGATTATATATTATATATATAAGCACCACTCAAACCACTGAGTTTAATCCTCTTCCCTCTTCTTGTATTTCCTTTATTATTGTATGTAGAAGTAATGGATAATTTTCAATGTCCACCTAAAATATATAGAGAGAAAAAAAACACAATTTGTAAAAAAAATATATCCATTTTTAGTGGCAGTTTATGGTTTAGTACATGTGTAGTACTAATATGTAAAATCCCAAAATTCAGTCACACGTCTAGTCAATTAATATTATCCAGTCAAGTCAAGTCGAGTTGAGACTTTGTACATTATATTATACTAACTATATGTATGCATTGATTTTATGAGCTTACACATATATAACTACATTAACTATTAAAACCGTTGACGGTCACCGTCAAAAAGAAAAAGAAAAACCTACTATACAAACTATACTAATAATATTACTACTTTTACTTTTAAAAAAATAAATAATATGCCGTATCTAAAATTATTTTGGTCATCTTCCGTTTGATTTTCCCATGAAATGCATGCATCAAATATTAAAGTGAACATTTACAGGAACTGCATACATATGTACGCTATGTATGTACATACACGGAATATTATAAAAGATGAGATACATATTATTATTGAATAGTGAATAGGTTATGATTTTGCTCATGTTGCAGTTGCTGTGTATTATTTTGTACAGTAATGTATTTTATATTAAATAACAAAATAATAAAATACTACTGGTTACACTGCCTTTGCTTTGCTTCTACCTTTGCCTCTGATTCATATTTACAATTTACAATGTATGAATTCCTAAAGGGAATTTATAATAAACAAAATATACATATATACATATAATATAAGTATTATGAACGAAAGACTGAGAGATAGATAGATAGAGATAGGAAAAAGAAAAACAAGTCCATTGAGTTGAGAGTGGGTATAAACTACAATAATAAAATAAACATATGCATGTGTGTATATATGTGTGTGTGTGAATATTGTGGTTGTAGTAGTAGCAGTACTAGAGATGTATATATAATTATCATGATATGCATGTGTGTGACTGACTCTTTTCAGTTAGATACACACAGAGCCAGAGAGCCAGAGAGAGAAGAAGAGAGAGAGAGAGAGAAAAGTACTTGTATTTGTTATGTATAATATATATACGTATGTACATATTCCTTTTGATATGAAATTAGTATGTACAACTACAGTTTGTATCAGACGAGTTGTTATATCAAAGGAAGGAAAGCTGCGCGACTGAACCCTCGGAATGGGCCTCCACGTGGAGAACAACAATTTTTTGCAGTCGTCAGAGTTTTTTTTAGGGCGACTGCTCTACCCCGACCTCACATACCATACACAACCTTAAAGCATCAAATAATGCTACGTAAGTAAGTAAGTGTACATGATTCAACACTGCCTCACGAGTCGAGCCGAGCCCCAGATGAAGCATACTCTTGACTAAGTAGGCCTTTCCCAATGCAATCTTTTATAATACCTTCACCCCTATTATCATTCTCTCTCTCTCTCTCTCTCTCTCTTTCTATCTATCTATCTATATTCACATATATATGCATATTCACTATTCACCAACCAAACCAAACCAACACTTTTATAATAATACGTATATATACTCAAAAACACGTAAACATATTTACGTAAACATACATAAATGTACATATGTGTAGGAAAAGAGATGTGTATGTACCATGTACTTTGTCGTTTCACAGTATAAACACACAATACACGCATGCATACGATACGATACATAACATAACATGTAACATATCAATGCAATTATTATTATTATTATGTTGATTCCTCCTATATAAAATAATACTAATATCCTGCTATATTTCTCTTGTTTTTATCCTCTATTTTTTTGGTATAAAATATCAAAAAATTATACTCTATTAAATGTAATATATAGAGAACTAGAGAACATATTATATTTTGTATTATTTTGGATTTTGGATGAAAGAAAACAAAAACAAAAACAAAATATTGGGTATAATCCTAATCAAAAGAAACAATAATATTCATTGATAATTATTGATATAAGAAGGATTTTTGGTGTTATAGAGTAAGAATTTTTTTAAACCTCCTTTAAATCTGAAATATGTATTTGATGACTAATAAATTATTGACATGACAGTCTATGAAAAGGTTCAGAAATGATCAGAAAATCCGTTTCGATTCTCTCATGTACATAGTTTCAGTTTTCAATCACATATTTTTTTCTTATACACTGAACAAAAAACCAAAAAAAAAGAAGAAACTTATGTAAACATCAATGAATCCGATTCTCATAAAATTCCATAAAAAAAACTTGATGAAATTTGAAATCTGTCTGACTGTCAGTCCATTTAAAGATACAAAATGCCTAGTTTTTCGAGTTGATTTTTCCAATAATTTGTAATCATTCATTTTCATTCATTCAATTTCAAGGAATAGAAAAGTACTGAAATGAATATATAGAATGACAGAGAGCATATTATATTATTCTACTTTTTTGAGTCTTTAATCTTCAAAAGTGTCCATGATGATGAATAATACGTAATAATATTTTTTCAAGGTAAAAAAAAAGAAAAGAAAAAAACTAAGTACATTTGAAAAAGTCATTGTCATAATATTCTTCAGTGTCTGTATATAATATTATAGTTTTTCGTCAAAATTTGATTCAAAAGATCTCATTTTGTCAGATATAGAAACTCGCCTTTACAACTAAAAATTATTGGGTATGAAACCGGAATACTTAAAACACGGCATAAATAAAAAATCCAGATTGTTCAAAATTGAAATTGTATGAAAATCAGAAAATCCAAGACTGACATCACTTGAAACTAACAAATTACAAAAGTGATATTTGGAATGCCAAAAAGGAAGAATAGAGAGTATATAAAATGTAAAAAAAAGAAGAAATGTATTGTGACTTACCATGAATATAAAAGGATCCAATTATTTTAATCCAAATGTTTGTATGTATATGATTCACATTCACATTTGATATTTGATCCAATAAAATAAATAATAAATAACTGTATAGTAGTATTCTTTGATTCAAATGAACTTTGTTTGATGTTTCACACTTTGAATTCACTCACTTGCTGTTTCAAGTCACAAGTCACATTTTTAATACGTAGAACGTAGAAACTTGGAACCAAAAAAACGGATTAGCGGATTTGCGTTTCCCTTCCTTTTTTTTGTTTTTGTTTTTGTTTTCACAATTTTTAACAGCCTTAATATTGATTATTATTAGTATATTTAACTGATTATTTATGATTATTACATAAGAGAACAGCACAGTTTGAGAGCACAAAAACACTTTCTGAGGCTCATTTCATGACCAGAATCGGTCACCTACTGCCTCTTATCACTAGTTAGTACTTTTTCCCTTTTTCGACCGTCTCATTCCAGTACGTAAACTCAACTGATCTCACAATATATTGTAGAGATAGGGCTCTCTCAACCAAACGCTCGCTGTACTGTATAATACACACACTATATGCTATTGTATTGTATGCTACCGACACACAATCTACGCACTCTCTTTCCTTTCCTCGCTCCATACATAATAATATTCTGTTTTAGCTACACTTTACACTTGTGTGTATGTATTGTTTAGTGTGTAGTGTGTGTAATGGAAGCACATGTATTTTTCTTATTCCTCTCTCACTCACTATAATATACTTTTATTCTTCAATATCCATCTTTTTTTTCCTCGTCTTCATCTCTTTATAGTTTAATTTTGGTCCTTTATACTTGGTTAACTATGGTTAACAATTTTTCATATGAAACATGGACTATGTTTTCAGACTGCTGGAACTACTACTACTATGTAGACAATAGACAAATACTTTCATACTATGCAAAATCATAAGAATGATTATAATATGTATGTAGATTGGATTTTCATTCATTATCAAAAATATTCCAAAATTCTAAAATTCCATCTATTGTATTATTTATTATTTATACATTATGCATGAAAAATTTATGCATGAAAAAATAAAATAAAATACCATAAAACCTATTTTTATTACTATTATTATTGGTTTCAATTAAAAGCTTAGAGATGAAAGATTGTATCAAAAGTATCAAGTACACAAAATGTTATAATATTCATACACTTTATACTTGATACATATACATACATAAAATTTGCATCACGGTCAATATTTTTGAATCATGTACTTTTTACATGCATGTATACATTATACATATATTATACAAAAATCCAAACAATCCAATCATCATGTATTTCTTGAATCTTGAACCTAGAGTAAAATATAATTATATTTATGAATTGGGAATTGTGACCAATGGGCAGTAGAGGATTTTTATTATGTACAGTACATAAGTATGCAAGCACAAAAAAAATGAATTGTGCTATGTTGTGTATTGTGTTTGAGTGAGTTTTGTGTAATGATACTCTATATTATTACATTGTGCATGGGATATAGAATACGGAATATGAAATGTATTGCATGCGTAATGTGTACAGTGTACAGAGTACAAAGAGTACAGGGTAATGTTTTGGTTTGGTTTAGCTTTTCTATGCTGTGCGTGCATGTACATATGCGTAATACTGTGTGTGTGTCTATGCGTAGGTTAAAAAACAGTGTGCTATTCCAATTTTATTACAGTATATGTGCAGTATACAGTACTTCTGAAGCTGTATCAAGTTGGTCATACCATACACAAAACTCATTTATACCACGTTATGTTATGTTATGTTATGTTATGTTATGATCCATCAAGAAGTGCAAGTACAGTATGAGGTATGAGTGCAAGTGGATATATATGTAGAAACATGCATGTTTATATAAGGAAAGTCGAGTTGGTTCTTAGTTGTTGGTATGTATGTACGTATGCATGAATGTAGAATTAAATGTATGAGTGAGTGAGGAGAAAAGAGAGTCTAACCAAGTCCTGCCCTTTGCCCTATGAGAACCCAGAAAGAACCGCCTGCTTGCCCGCCCTAGACACGTTCCAAACTCTTCTCCACGTGTGAATCCACGACCTTCGACCTCAAATTCAAAGCTGTGCTATTGCTCTCTAATGTATGTATGTCTCCTGTGCGTATGCATGTATTCATATCGTCCATGTAAATATAACCATCATTCACTATTACTATAATACTCATAATACTAATGCTAATGCTAATACTAACATCAACACTACTCAATGCTCAATACTCAATCCTCAATCCTCAATCCTCAATGCTAATGTGCTATATGTAATATCACATATCACAGACTATATTTTACATGTATACACACTTTACACTTTATACACTGTCAAAAGCCTAAGCCAAATCCAAATCCAAATCCAAACATCCTTTATAGACACATATACATACATATCATATGATATGAACGAACTCTGTAGAATTCACAGAGGCTGAGAAGCACAAAGTACAAAGCACAAAGCTGAAGAGAGAAAGAGAAAAGAGAGAGAGAGAATTTACACTTGAATATCTGTACACATACGCACTCTCGCACTGTGTGTGATGTGTGATGTGTAGTGTGTGCATGTTCGCCGTAATATCATATGTAATACACAATACACACATGTGTGCAACGCATACACGCATACACGCATATCCCATTTGTATCCTATATTATATCGTACAATGTACAATTGTACACTTATTCAACTTTTTTTTTTGACAAACCATCCTGTTTATTATACGCAATCTGCATGTAGTTGTAGTTGTAATGTATCATGTATACTGCACACATATCTACATAGTTTGCCTCTCTACTTTTTCATTTCAACTCAACTACTCTTGTACAATAGTAATAGCCATAGCCATGGCTTAGCTTTGGATTTGGATTTGGATTTGGCTTTGACTATGTATGAAATGACTGGCTGCTCATGTTCATGTTCAGTTTGATGACTGTCTAACTAAATGTGTAGTATGTAGAATTTAGAATGGATCTAGACAGCACAAGACTCAAAATACAAAATACAAAGCACAAACTTGTTGTTGCTCCTTTGTATGAATATCTGTAAAAGCTGTAAACTCCAAACTCCAAACTCCAAAGACCAAGCTCTAAGCAAAAATCATCATCACCGGAAAAATGGAAACAAACCAAACTTTTACCTTCAAGTACAAGTAAAACTACAAGTACAACTACAATATAATATCATGTAGCATCTACTCAATAGTCAACTTGAACTTACACTGAGCATCTAATTCTAAAGTCTCAAGTCTAAAGGGATGAGATCTTGGATCTTGGATCTTGGCCTGCAAGCGTTTGTCTTAAATATATTCCTCATATATACATATGTACATTGATAAAATATAATTTTCACCAGATGAATGAACAGACAATAAAAAAAACTTGACCAAGCTGATGAATGATGAAGAATGAAGAATGAAGAGCGGGTACATAAAAAATGTATATATTTTTAATTGGTAGATAAATGATACAAAAAAAAACAAAACAACAAGTCTACTGCCTTTAATTTATGATTTTTGTAGATGTATAATATACTCTCTCTATACTGTGTACTGTGTATTTTGTACATATATATTTAAATAGATTCAACAGATATTTATATTTAAAATTTAAATGTATGCATATTTTTTCTCTACTTTGTCTTTACGCGTTTCTATAAAAATTCCTGTCCTTGTACCTTGTACTTTGTCATTTGTCATTTATCATTTGTAAAAGTAGATGGATACATTATAGTTAAATATTTGGAATTTGAATCTTTATGTATTTACATAAAGACTCCAGGATTCAGAGAATCCGGAATGAGATGAGTGCATCAAATATCAAACATCAAAAAGCAGCAGCAGCAGCAAATAAAGAAGAAAAGCCAAACCGTTTGCATTCAACAACGTGTTACACAAAACACCAATAATGTGCACAGGATAAACAAGTTGTAAAAAAAGACATGAGAATGGTCACACTGGTCCAAAATATAGAATCTAGAATCTAGAATCTAAAATCCAGGATCTAGAATCCGGACGTCCGGAATAGGTGAAGGTATTGGGAAAGGCCTACTCATTGTTAGTCAAAAGTATTAAGTATTCAGTATTCAGCATTGAGTATGCAGCATGCAGTATGCAGTACTCAGCACTCAGCACTCAATACTCAGTATACCCCACATGAAGCAGACGGTCTAAAGTCTACAGAATCAAGTCTAGGTTATGCTTCTTTCAGGGCACACCAGGACTCGTGAGGCAGTATGGAATTGTGTATTCGTAGCTCATACTCATTCTCCAACTCCAACTCCAACTCATAGCTCATACTCATAGCATTTTATTCGATGCTTTAAGGTTGTGCATGGTATGTGAGGTCGGGGTAAGCTCTTTCAGAACCAAGCTCGAGAAAGTCACTAGATACTGGATTCTGGATTTTAGATTACATTAACTATTGAGAATCGGGTATTGAGCAAACTAAACGAAAAGAAAAGTTAAAATCTAATAAAAAATTGAATTTTTTCAAAAATATAAATAAAAATACAAAATCCTATTACATTTGATAAAAAAAACATTTTATTTCTCATGAACATCTTTTTGGCTGTGTACTGTACGACATTTTGTATGGAATACTGACTATCAACTATCAACTATTGTGGTTACAACCAAAAAACTCAATATCTTATGTATGCATATATGCTCTATTGGACGGATGGACGGATGAGCTTCTACTACATGAGACAGTCAACACTCAACACTTGGCTATTATATAATAATGTAGCAACTAGCAACAGGAAGGCCGAAATTTCAAGTTTAAGTTTAAAAGGCTTAGGTTTCTGTATATTCTATACATTGTACATTTTATATGATTTAGTCCCAACTCACAAGTCTCAAGTCTCAAGTAAGGTGTAATGTTTTTTTTGCTATAGTTCCTGGTACCTAAAACCTAAACATTACACATTACACATGCACTATGTAAAATGCACTATCTACAAACTGAGTATACTCATACTCGTGTTCACATTCACGTGTACATTCACATTCATCATAATGCATGTACACATATAGATATCAATATAATACAAAATTGAGATAAGCTCTCTGGTCCTAATTCGAATATAGACTTGATATTAATGTATATAAACAATACATAGGCGTAAATGTACAACATGTAAATTTACATTACATGTTACACATGCTACACGTTGGAAACTTGGAAATGGAAAGCTTGACTTATTTATTTATTTATTTATGTAATATTAATTTTCTTTGATAGCAGTTACAGTTTCCCTTTTATTATGCTTGTGCCTTATATTTTATGCATAGTGTACTTGGTAGTTGTAAGCTATAAGCTATATACATACACATTGTATGTTATAGTGTAATTTTTAATTGAAACACTTGGACATATTTTATTTTGTATTCTTAGTATTCTTAGTATTTTGCATTTATTTATAGCTTGCTGAATGTTCAATGAAATGTGTGTACTGTGCACTGTACTGAAATCCTACATAAATTACTAATTATATGATACACAAATAATTTAATTCATCTGTCGCCGGTTTCTCTCTCTCTCTACCATATATTTTAAATTTTTGTACACAAGCTACAAAAATAGATCATTCTTTTTAAATAAAAGTAAAAGTAGGAATTGAATCTCTGAGTGTATACTATACATCTTTTTTAACACCTATTTATTTCTATTTTTATTTCTATGATATATAAAATATCATAAACCACAAAAAGAAGCAAAAAAAACAAAGGAAGCAGCAGAGGATCTCAGATTGTAGAGTGTAGAGTGAATCTCTGTGTCCGTAAATATTTACTAAATTTACTATGTGAATATCATGGAAAAAACAGAGAAAAAAACCAGCTCCACGTGAAAAGAGTTATAGCGCGGGAACTATACGCACTATACACATTATACATGCATCACTTTTCAGTATTAAGTATAAAAGTGCGTGAGGTTGCATTGGATTGCATTGCATTGCACGGTATTGTATGGCATTGTATATCGTATTGTATATTGTATTGAATTGAATTGAATGCAGTATTGGACACGCACACTGGATTCAGCATTCAGCATTCACCAGTCTCTGTATTTTCAGACGTAACTAGGAGGAGTAGCAAAAGCAGAGGGAGCACTGGGAGAACTGTAGCAATATCAATAGCATAGCATAGCAAAGCATAGGATCTACAGCACAGCAAAGCACAGTCCACATAATACAGAACATCCTCAGAATTCAAACTCCAAACGCATACTTACTTACATGCCTCCATGCGTTTACCAGTATACTTTCCACAGTGTAGCAGCAGAGGAAGAGAACTGAGCAGAGGAAGACGCGAGTGAGAGAGAGAGAGAGAGAGAAGAGACAAAAAGTGTTTTAGCCTTGACTAAGGTTAAGTTGGTAAGTTAGTTCAAAAATCTTCACATGACATAGTGTATACAGTATACCAGTAACATATACAATGTACAACAAGTAACAAGTAGAAAGGGAGAGAAAGAAAGTTCTCTCTCGCTCTCTGCTGACATGCTTCACATTTCACATGCATTACATATGATATACCGTCGGTACGCATTACGCATGCAAGTAGATATACACTACGCAATGCACGCAGTGTTATGTATGCGTACATCCAAAGAAAAAGAAGGAGGAGGCGAAGAAGAAGAAGAAGAAGAAGAAGAGCCACAGGTATTTTTTACATCCAGTATTCAAAATTCAGAATTCAGTGTAAGGTCAATAAGCCTACAACTACTTACATTATGCATGTGTGTGCGTATGCGTTTGTATATGTATGATGTATGCGTATGCAACAAACATGTAAATGTAAGAAATTTCATCTACCTTCTTCAATCCTGTCTTCTGTCTATCTATATCTATGGGCTATCTATCTATCTCTATCTCTATTTTCTATTCTCAACAAGGAGAAGAAGTAAAAGGATATAGTTTAGTTTATTTCGTCCATACTCGATACATTTAGAACATATTATAGATATACAAATATTCTGTAGGCGGATTTGGTGCTTGGACAAGAGATAAAAAGTCGCATCTGTGATCTGTGAAGATTCCTATAGAATATAGAATATAGAATGCACGTGTAATGTGTAAAAGATATGGACCAAGTCTACATAGTAAAAATTCAAATTCAAATTCAAAAGTACACCACTCGAGACTCTACCAGTTCAACAATGTACATTGAGAACAGAAAATAGAGAGAGAGTAAATGTGGATACACGTGTGAGTGTGTAGTGCGTATGATAATAGGTGGATGCATACACAACATTCACACATATGTTGCACATTGCATATCACATGGTATCATGTCATACACCATACACCATACAAAATACACACCCAGTCCAGTCCACTTGATTCTGGATACCAAACACAAAATACATGTGTAAATATATTTGTCCATTTTGAATCTCTTTCTCTCACTCTCTCAACAGGTAGAGTCTTCAGAAAAAGAGTTGAATGTATGAAACTCCTTTTATAACTCATATATCCAATATCCAATATGCATACAGTAGACAGTATAAATAAATTGGTTTCTTCAAGAAAATCTCTCAAAGTACATAGGTGATCATCTTTCTCATACGTAATGTGTATGGACAACAATAGAAAATAGAAAAAATACACACATGCACCAACGCACCAACAACCAACATCCAGCATACAAGATGCTCTACATAATACAATATTTCTATTACATATTATAGTACGCAGAGTGAAACAACATTATATTATGTAAAATAAAAGTGCATACAAAATAGGAAAAATGACCAGAGCACCAACTTTACAATAGACAGGCTATGTAAAGAGTAAAGAGTGTAGAGTAAAAAGTAAAAAAGAGATAATACTTGTGCGTAGAATCTATAAAAGATGTATGTGAATCATTGTACATTGTACAGTGTACATGTTGCTGGACGCTGAACTCCTCATGATAATAATGGTGATGATATATGAGTGTCCATTATGCATTTATATATGCAAAGAGATCCTCCACCGCCTCTTGGTCAGTCAGTCGGCTCCTTCTTCTCCATGCTGGATGCTGGATGCTGGACAGCAAATAGGTACATAAGAAATAAGTAAGTCTGAGAGGAGGAGAAAAAATTGACTACAACTTTTTTCTCCTTTCTATCGCAACGGCTTCGGCTTCGGCATCGGCATCGGCGTCTTGGTCGGTCTATCTACAATCTACAGGGTAAGTTCTATCTATGCTCATTTGTATGTATGTAGATTGTATTATCATAATATTGATGCTGATGAGAGCGTCCAGTTCCAATTCCAGTTCTAGGTCTAGGTCTAATTCTGACTCTGACTCTGGTTCTGGTTCTGGTTCAAAGTGGAGTTAAGAGTTCACGTTTTCTTGTACTAAATACAACCGATATGTATGTACAATTTACATACGGCGGACATTCTTATGCATAATAATGTTATAGCTGATGGCTTATGGCTTATGGCTTGACGTTGATGTTTATGTTGGTATTGACGTTGACGTATGTAAAATGTACAATGTACAGCATGCATCTTTACTACAGAAAGTTGTATACATTTATATTATTATATATTCTGTACTTTGTGCATATTACATACACGTGTATTTTATATGCTGTAGACTGTAGACAGTGTTCGTTTAAATAAAGACTGTAGATTAGAGTGCAGGTTATATAAAAAGAGACGTGGTGATGAGTTGAAACTGTGGGAAAAAGGAGAACGTGAACGAGAACGAACCGAGTAGAAAGAAAAAAAACGGTCATTTTTTATTTTTCATGTACTTTTACACTGTATGTAGTCTGTAATACACAGGCTCTAAGCTGTACAATGTACAATGTACACAGCAGACAGCGCGTACTGGACACTGGATATATATTATTTATACGTGGATGTTTACACGTCTTGTTCATGCTCAACTGCAAAAAACAAGAGCGGACAGCATAAATAAAGTGTACAAACTACAAAGGTTCCCTTAGCTGGATCTGGATTGCTCAACTAGTTTGATTAGTGATATTTCACTTCATCATCACTTGCATTTTACTACTCACATTCTCTGTTGACTGGTGACTCAAGACTCGAGACTGGAGAACAGAAAAAGGTGAAGACAGCTCAATTACATTTTTTATGTCACCACTTTCCCTTTTCATCATTTTTTTTGTACTGGCTCAAAACACACAACTCACTGTAGCTTTTAAATGTCCCTTGTACATGTTTACTCCTACTTGTAAGTCATTTTTGTAAGATTGGTTATTAGTCATTAAATCACCTCCGATTTGTATTAAACTTTGAATAGTTAAGATTAAGATTGAGATTAAGCAGTAAATTTTAAATATAATCACTTTGTTTTCTTATTGGGCGGTTTTTCTATAAGAGCTTTTTTATTGTATAATATTTTGATGGGAAATGATATGAGATGTGACATGTGACAGAAGAGGAAAAGAAAACAAATAAGATCAAGAAATAAGTTCCAAGAAATGAAAAATGATAAAGGGGAGCAAATGAGTAAAAGAGTAAAAGGTATAATTAGTTACAAGTTTAACATTCCTTATGATATATTGAATAATTCGAAAAACCATAGGTCGTCGATAAAAGATGAAAGATTATTTCTGACGAGCTCAGAAGAGTCACAAAAGCTGTGTTGTAGTATGTGCATTTTGCATTGTGCAAGATAGAAGGAACGTTACCCAGTATTCCAAGAAACAGATCAAAATTATAGATTTGTTTATTCATCAAAACCGCACATGATGAATCTATTGTATTATATTACGTACTGTGAGTAGGAGATATGAGATATGAGGGTCACGCACGCAAAAAACCCCAATAATCTTTAAATGACTTGACTTTGTACATGATATTACTCGAGTCTCGAGTCTCAAGTCTCACGTAGTTAGTCGCAGGTAGAATTGTACATTTGACATTGGACACAATTCAATCCAAAATCCAGTCGTGAATATTGTGAATCGTGCTGCATGAAGATTTAAATGCGTCAAATGTCTAATGTACAATGTTTGTGGTTGTATTTTTGTCATTCATTCATTCGTTCATTCGTGTGCATTTTACGTTGTTGGAAAATGACGCAAAAGCAAAGTAAAAAAATGTATTTTTAATGCTATTTATTATAAAGTATTTTACTTTCTTTATGACGTATAGGGGATTTAAAATGCCTACATTTTTCTCTAATTTATCTACGTAACCTAAGAAAAATTAACAAGACGTACATTGCACATTGCACATGCTCATAGATGAGATTGATTCCATTTAATTGAACAGCTAGCAGTAAAAAGTATCGTAACAGTTGATGCATATTTATCTACATGCATGTATACAAAATTTGATACCTGACTAGTTTTTTCTCTTGTATTTTGTCGTCATCTTCCATACAATTTTCCTCGTACCTCATATAGAATGGAGAGTGGAGTAGAGTAGAGTAGCGTTTTAGAGCGAGTGATAATTGGAATGACAAAACACGTGTCCATTGTAAATTCTAAGTTGTAAGTTGTGAATTGTGATGGTATAAAGAAATAAACAAGTCACAAAAGTTACAAGTATATGAAATGAAATGATATCACCTTTTTTGCACATCTTTTATCATTTTACATTTTACATACGTTTACGTTTTCTCTCTGTGATACATTTTCAAAATGTTTCAATGTTTCAAGTCTAAAAGTCTAATAGTCTCACCATCAACCAAGAAAATTAAATGAGCATGGAAAATACTATACTAAATAATGATAAAAAGATGTAAATTCACATTCACATTTAGATATTAGACAAGTGTGTGTGCAAATAAATGTAGCTGCGATAATATGTGAGTGTCACTCACTCACGCACTTTTGTCACCTTCTCATTCATGCTAATTGACAATTGGTAATTGGTAAATTTAAAGAAATGGTGGTAATGAGTTGAGCCGTTATGCATTAAGCATGTACAATGTTCAAATCACACAGTAACTTTACTACAGGAGACAAAACATGTACATAAACAGTCAAGAGAAAAACAAACAAAGAAAAATGTGTGGGTATGATGTGCAATGTATTGAGAATTGAGAATACAATGTACATGTGCATCAGTTTGAAAGTTGACGGTTCATGTATTTAATAGTTAATCTTTCAATCATATGAAATATGAAAGACAGCTCAAGCCAAGCCAATCCACGCTGTCCCATGTTAACCTGTCCTCTGTATTCTGTATTTTCCCTCACCCTCATCTTCTTGTGCAAGGCTTGAGTTTGGAGTTTGAAGTTTGGAGTTTTGACTCTTGAAACTTGATGCTCAAAACTTGATTTGTCGTTGCTAATATGATAATTGGCAGTTATCCCTTAACAATTTACCATTTACCATTTAAATTTTTTACAGCTTCCAATCCAAATCACAGTAATCAACGCTCAACACTCAAAAACCATGTCATCAAGTCTCAAAATTCTAACAAGGAGCTTGTCTCAAACAAAAACTCTCAACTGATTCAACCACGTACTCGATATGCGATTCTTTTGATTTTTCATAAATGGAATTTTCCTCTTTTTCTTCTGTGTACTTTTGTATGGGCCATTTTATTAGGAATTTGTCGATCAAGAATTATTCATAATCTAGAATCTAGACGTCAAATTAACAGATAAATCATGATAATAATGTCTTTTAAGTCTACACAGATATTTCATGGGTTTCACGAGGACCTAATTATTTATCACTTGTCACTTGTCAAACAAAGAAGAAAAGATGTCTTCATCTGATATGGAAAATGGTGCAAAAACCACAATATTTGTGTATTTGTTTTGTACGAGTTGTAGGTTAAAGTGTGAGACATTCAGACACTGTACACTGTAAGTTATACATTTTACATTCATACACAGCTGAATGTCAAATGTCAACTTCCTCTTGGTCTTTGTCTATGGTCTTTGTCCTTTGTCTATGAGAGTGGGAAGTCTACAAAGTCTGGACTATTTTTTCCCAAGGAAAATGCATCAAATTTTTTTTTACAGAAAAAGAAAAAATGTCTCAAGTCTCAAGTGGTAAAATTAAATGTTTATAAAATGTCACTGAGAGAGAAAAAATACAACAAAATGAAAAATATTTGGGTAATTAATTATGCAAAAGCTTTAAACTGTCGATTGTTGATACCCATTCCAATTTTGAGTGATGAGCTGGACAAAACAAAAACGTGTTTAATGAGTGTACAAAGCATTTTTAATATTTAGCGCTGTGAATTAGCACAGGGTATTTGACATTTGACAAAAGTAAATGTATATTATAGATATGCTTCTATACTTATATAAAAAAGGAGAGATATGAGAAAAGAGGCGGAATCATCGTTCATCATAAATCATAAATCATCATAATATTATATGCGTTATGTATTATATTGAACTATGAATAAATCCTACGAGTTATGACATAGCCAACATCTAATGTACAAACATATTGAATGAGCCATATATATATATAGTTTCTTGGCAATTTTGATGAATGATTGACAAGTGCTCAAGAAAAAAAAGAAGCTGGTTCTTATCTAGAAAAGAAATGCCAAAAGAAGAGAGAGAAATTAGTATCTATATTTTAATACGCATGTCTTATGTCTTATGTATTATGCAACCAGCTGTGTCAAGTTAGTTTTTCAATGACATTGATTCTCCAAAGTCCAAGCTCCAAACCATGATATCATACTTGCAGAACCAAGTCCCAACGAAAAGATAAAAAATATGCTACGGTACATACGTAAGACTTGTGTATTTTATAAATACACACGTAATCCAATGAAAATGAATGAATGAATCAACTAATCACCGAAGGAAAAACATGCATGCACAAAATGTACAACGTACAATTTTAGGTTGAAAAAAAATGGAAAAAAGGAAAAAAATTCAACTTTTTTTCCAAGTCTATCTACTTTTTACCATATATCAAAGAATTATGAAAGATTTTGATTTAAAATCCATTTGATGTTGACTGTACATAAATTATACATGCATATGGGTTTTTTGCTAGATAAAGCCTGTAACAGGGATGGGAAATCCAGAATCAAGTTGAAACAAGTATTTTGCAAAGTGTACCACAAATCACACATACACATTACATGATTGAATGCAAAATGGATAACATTATGGTTACTTTAAACGTAACATTAACAAGTAAATATATATTTATAATGTCCGTTTGTCTGGAATCTGGAAAATCCTTGTTGCACACACATATGCATGCACGTTGTTTCTGCTCACAAAAATCTCCTCCAACTTTGAATCGTATTTTCTTATCTCCTCAACAGATACGGAATACAGATGGTTTTTGTACTGTGTGATAGACTTCTGAGGGAAAATGGCAATAAATAAATATTAGCACGTGCAGAATACAAATAGACAATGTACATATATAGAAAATGCAGACGTTTTTGATTTTTGACTTGTAGCCGTAGGTTGTGAATGATTATTATTATTTATTATTTATTAATAATTAAGAGTCAAAAGATGCAATGTATTTTATTTATGTAATGAATTATGAATGCAAAAATGGAACAGAAAATTATAATATTCATATTTTTATACAGAGGATTTTCCTCTTTGCTCATCAAATTACATGTCTAATGTCTCTTTGTCTGTCTGAGACTCTGACAAGAACTGGACAAATTCAAACTAGCTTTTGTAATACATTTAGTCTTGAACTGTTTTTTAATGTTGACTGTCACCAGTCTTGAGTCGTCATTAGCTGTAGAAATCTGATAATGCACGTCAAATGTAAAATGTAGACTGTAGACATAAGAATGGAATGAGTGTGATTTGTAAATCATGGGTAAAGATTTTCCTGGTTGAGGAGGTGGATAAGGATAATGATGTGCAAAAAATAATCTAAAATGCATATATTTATTTAATTTAATTCAGCAACTTCCCTGTTTTTTGTTGTCTGTCTTGTATTTTGTATCTAATACCTACGATTTACTTAAATACAAATGAACGGATGGACGAATAACGGATTTGAAGAAGAATTGAGGAATTTTTACAAAAGATGCTAAAATAGAAATAAAATTGTCATGTTATTGTCATTATTAAATGATTATTTAAATGAATTTGTATTCTGTGTATATAAAAGTATCCAAGTTGAATCTACGCGAAGATAGATTTACAGTATAGATAGATTTACAAGTGTGTGTGTGTGTGTTTTGTGGGGGAAAGGGAAGCGAGTGGCCTTCCCTACTTTCTGCGTACTTTCTCTCTGCTCTACAGCTGTGTTCTATTCTATTCTGTAGCTTGTAGATATCTACTTGTAAAGTTCGGATCGATACTGCATCAGAGAAAAAGTTGAACTGGCAGCAGGACTGGGATGCAGTAACCAACTGTAGACTGTAGACTGTAGATAGATGTATGCATTTCCTTCCCGTTCTCCACACACACACACACACACACACACACAAGGGCATACTGTGTGTGCACAGGAACTTTCTCTCTCTTACACATGTTTCGTCACCCAACTGAAGCAGTATTATTATTATCTACGCGGAGAATGGAGCATGGAGCATGGAGGACGGAGGATAAAAGTGGTTGGCTTTGGTCTGTATACAGAATGTAGAATGTAGAGTGTAGACAAAAGTTGAAGGTCTCTTTCCTCTCTCCACACTCCAAACTTCCTCGTCCTCCTTTCACTTCCTTTTCCATTTTCCATTTGTATCAAATACTCGTACATACACCAATAAATATAGGAAATAAAATGTACAGCGTACATGTTTATTTACCTGCTCTGCACTGCGCACTCTGCATGTTTCATGTTCCCCTTTGATCACGGATCATCGACGACTCAAAACATGGTTCAAAGTATCCAAAAAAGATAACATGTTTTGAAACACAAGGTTGACACGAGGCAAAAAGTAAAAATTTAGTTAACACCAGCAGAAATTAACAATCTGAAGATGCATATGAAATGATGTGAAATGAACATGAATGCTGCTCAAAGGGCTGTGTGCCTTATTTTAGGTGCTCCTTTGTACCCTGTGGAGTCCACATGTATTTGTGTAGTTTAGGGTTTAGGTGCATCAATGAACCCTCATCACTAGTCACTCAAAACTCAACACTCGACACTCTTTACAATATAACAAGCGTACAATACGTGATAAACGATGGCTTAATATCGTATCGTGTAATGCATAATGATAATACTTATCATAACCTTTTTACTCTTCACTCTTTACATGTAGAATGTAGAATGATCACGGGTGCGATGAGCGGTGTGCGGTGAGCGGTGTATGACTTTTTCATCCCTTTTCTCCTTCTCTTTGATTCTCCGATGGAACTTGTACTTGTGATTGGTATTGGGATTCCTGATCCTTTCAACTTTCAAATTTCAACCCTCCTCCTTTCAATCAAGCGTAAGAGTGAGAACATTAGATTTATATGTAGATATAGATATTGATAATTGATATGGTGCAATGATACTTGACAACCTAATCATGTTCAACTAATAAACTGACAAAGCATGTCTATTATCTTATAGCTCTGTATTGTTCATAATTCATAAGTATCCTATTCAACACACACAGTCACAGGCATAAAGTACACATGAATGTGTTTATGCTTCCACTTGTGCGTACGATTTATGACTTGTGACTTGTGATTGACAGTCAACTGTGTGTACATTATACATATTTGTAGTATTATTATTGTTATTATTATTATTATTATATTTATGAGCATATGAAACAAGGTTGTGTATACTTTCTTTGTGTAGCTATTGGATTCATTCTCATTTCTCAGGTCTTCAAGAGTCTAGAAGAAATGAAAAGTTCATTTAAAGTTCTCTGGATCTGGATCTGATCTTTGCAAATAAAAACAGTTTATGTACATTGTAAATTCAAGATAGGAGATAGGAGACACGAGTGCTAAAACTCAAGTGGGTTCAAGTATGAAACTTGAAATTTAAAACCTTTGTCCGTGTAAATCTTGGTGTAAATCAGTTTATTAATCTATATTGCTAGAAATGTCTAGAATCAAGATATGAAAGTAAACAGAAGGAATAGGCGTAAAGAAATTTGTATTACATGTAAAATATTAAATGTAACATTTGATTGTACATTGTACACTGCACACGTCTTGTGTGAAAAGGAACAACTTTTACTTTTATTGGGTCATATACACATAATATAAATGTACTTTGATGAAACTTTTCATACGCATAAACGCACACAAGTATAAAAAGTAAAAGCACT
>JAQGBI010000043.1:0-41099 GCA_034698325.1 Sminthurinus elegans | reverse complement strand
CCGTCTTCGGGTTGGGAGACCACATATATTTGTGAAACCCTTTAAGACGTAAATAAAGTGAATAATAATAATAATAACGGTAATTGCAACAAACTAGTCTGCATGTACTGAAACGAGTGTATATTGTATATTGTACAGTGTATGAGTAGTGAGTAGTAAGTAATAAGTAATAAGTATGCAGCTGTGGGAGTGCAAAAAGCAAAAGTAAGCGATCTAGATTATGTTCTGTTTACTATTTACTCTGTACTCTTTATACTTGAACAAGACAAAAACTAGTTCAAAACTCAAAAAGTAAGTTTTGAAGGTTTGCCCAGACCCCAGACACAAAAGTCACAAGACACCACAGCAGAAACCAGACACAAACTACGTACAAAGTATAAATGATTATGTTTGATTTGATTTGATTTGGTTGGTTTGTTGACTCTCTAGTCTCTACAGGAGGCCATGTTTTTAGATAGTTTTTACTTCATTTCACTCTTCTTCTTCTTCAGTAAACTGCACAGAAAAAGTAGAAACAGTTGACGAGTGACGAGTGCTCTGTCAGCCAAACCCTTTTTTCTCTTTTCTCTGAGTATAATATGTACTTTTGATTTTTGATATCTATTTAGCATGAGGAAAACAAAAGTAAACCGCACACTTATGATCACAATTCAATATTCAAACACTGAAACCTTGACATTAATTTTTCATTGATCAAAGTTTGAAGCTAAAAAGCTTTGAATGATTTAAAATTTCAAGTGTCAGTCCAGTATTTTTTAGTAAAAAGTGGCAAAAATAAAGTAATCAACATTCAACATGAACATTGACCATACGCATAAATATAAACAAAAAGTACAAAAAAGTCACATGTAAAATTCATAAATTGTTCTATAGTTAGTGCGTTATGATTTAGCATATTAATTTATGGTTGAATAGCAAAATATCAAATGTTATTATGCTTACAGTAAAATAAGCAACTGCCCAATTTTGCAAAACATCTTTATTTATATATTTAAAAGATGCTACATTTCCACTGTGTACCTAAAACCTATGTATTATAGTAATTATTTAACATGGGCTATTGTCGTTCACACAATAACCTATAAAGTATGACGGTGAAGGCTGAAAAATATTTACTTGGTAGCTATCATATACATAATGGAAGAAGCAACTGCAAATTCAAGTCATTTCGTATCCTGTCGCCTTGTGACTTTTTTCCGCCCGCTCCTTTAACTCCCAACTCTCAACTAAATTTCTATTGAGGCTCTGTCTTCGTAGTCTTCTTGGTCTCTGGTCTTTAGTTGATCGTTATAATTTGACTCAGTTTTTGGTTCCTCATTCATGACTCCTCATTTATTAGTCTACATCTCTTAACTCTTAACTTGGAATGGGTTAATTGTATGATGTACATTGTGCAAAGTGGGCTATCTTTCCGCTTTTTGGCATTTAATATTTCGTGAATATTGTATTTATAATAGGCGGATGACTGCTTTTCCTCCTTTCTTTTATCATTCACCATTTACCATTTATGTCTAAATGATCGAATAAATGTATAAAATATCACCATCACCTATTTTAGTTTCCCTGCACACCGTTTAGAATTTACCATGTGTACTTATCAGTAGATTACCATAATAACAATATATTAGGATGAAACTTAATACCCATCATTATCGTGTTATCTTTGGGGTTTCATGCCCATATTTTTACACTTTTGTTTATGTTTAGGCCCATTCCTTTCATTTATCATCCTATTCCATCCAAATTTGATGTTGATGTTCAACATGGTCTAATTTCATTTCCCCATTTACATTTTCATTACCGGTCTTTTGAAAGCTGTAAGCTGAATGCTTAAAGCCGAAAGCCTTACAATAAATCATAATTCACAAAACAGAAATGGTGTAAGTGTTATTGACTATTTATCATTTATGTATTTAATAGAAACTGTTTTCTTACCATGTAACGATTTTAGATATGCCTTTCCAGTACTGATCATCTGTCTGGAGGAGGGATTGAAATTCTCCAGAATGTTCTGAAATTAGAAAAAAGTAAGCAAAAATTAATCATGTGTACATTGTAAAAGAATTCATGTTTTTGTGTATCATATTTACTAAATTTAAAAAGCATACGAATTATCTATAATACAAGTTACACATTTTACAGCACATTTACAGTGTATTGTACTTGTGCAGAAAAGCAACAATTCTTTTGTGTAAAGCAGTTTACAAACTACGCTGATATTTTCTTCAAAAGTAGCCAATACATAAAAATTCTTAAGGATTTGCCTCTCGGGAAGAAGAAAATAGATTAAAGATGCAATAGATTTTTGCAAAAAAAGTCTTTGTTGATTCTCAAGTCTTTTGAGATTTGAGTCTGAAGTCTCAAGTTATACATTTTATTTTTATAAGCCTCTTGTCCCTTATAAAACTTTTTCTTGGAGTAAATAATATCATTTTCATTCATTTTGTCCACGGGGATTCAATAAAATGGGAAGAGAAAGAAGAGCAAATAAACATGTATGAAAGAGGGAGATAAGCCAAAAGATGCTACTGTTTACTGTTTACAAAGTAGAAACTAGAAATTCGACCACTTGCTGTACATATGTGCTATATTGTGTGTATTTAGTAAAAGTATACATATTACATTTGTATTCTTCTAAATTCCAAGGCGTAAGTCGTGGACGAAAACACACTTGAATCTCGAGACTCGAGGAGCTATTATATCCTATCCCATCCAATGCATTAATATCAAACTACTTATTACTTATTATATTCTTTGGAATTTCTAAACCCTTTCTTTGCAAATTCAAAATCCAAGTCCAAGCGGACACACTAAAAAGTAAATACTCAAGACTCGAGAGTGAGAGTAAGAGTAAGAGTAGATACAACAAATACATAATACATGAAACTAGCAACTAGGAAAAATAACAAGGAGATGAAAAAGTACGCAGAAAATAAAATGTGCAGAATTAGTATAAGGAAAACATAAAGGGGAGAGAACAAATAATAAATCCTATTTGTCGTGGAAATTAAGACCATTCGCATGCTTTTACATTTAGCATTCAGCCATTCATTCCTATTTATTTATTATTTATGCTGCATATTATATAAAGTATCAAGTATGAAGTATGATAAAATAAGTATAAAGTGTGTTTGTTTGTTTGCTTGTTTGTAGCCAAAAACTTGAGCCTTTTGAACAATGATGATGCTACTTGCAAATATACTCATATATAAAAAGAATAAAGAAAGTACGTAAGCAATAAGTAATAAGTAAACGCACTCATACAGAATACCAAATTCCAACAAGAGGTCCACTAACTTTTCTGTTTACTGTTTACTTTTTACTGGTGACTAGTGGACTAGTGATACAATAATAAACTCTTGTGCCAACTCCAGTTCACCCTCTTTTCCAAAACTTTTCTTTATGGCATTCTGACACATTTGTCATCATATGGTTTCACAGTTAGTTTCAGAGAAGAGAAGTAAACATTACAAATACACATGCGTAAGATAACATGTATTTTTTGTGAATCAAAGAAAATTATTTCTCTTTTTAAAAATGTTCAAAGAAACCCAACTCTTTATTTTCGTCTTTTTAATCCTCGTAAGAATGTTCAAAGTATCCACTAATAAATCATAATTAATTGTGAATAATGAATTAGACATTAATCCTTTCAATTTCAATTGTAAAAATAACAAGCATCCTTTTAAAGAGGTAGAAAAGAAATTGAGAGCAAAAGCTCAAACTTTATCTTTTAATTTTGATTTTCCTTGTCAACAACAATTCTAATCACAGACGCAGACGGATAGTGTTACATGCCGATGTAACAGCGGTGTGACTGACGTGAACCATGCAAAAAATTCATACAGCCACAAAACGTCACGTCTCATTTCTGCTTTCTGTAAGTTTGAATGAATGAAGAATGAAAGTGTGGATGAAAATCTGTATAAAGTGTACAGTGTACACACAAACACATCAAGTAAAAACAAAAGCGGCTTCAAAATTAAAGATTAAACATTAAGTCAAACAGCTGACCAAAGCTGGGTACACATCTTATGCTAATGAGTGAAGAGTCGACATTTACACACATCAAATACTGAAAGAAAGAGAATTAAGTGACGCCCTTATAACTTGAAGAAACTTGAGAGCATAAGTACTTGACAGCAAATAAATAAACAAATCATTTTAATTTTAATTTTTTTTTTGCAAATCCAATACTTTTTACAATGTAAAATTAAATAATATGTGCAATGTGCATAAAATTCCTCAAACCTCAAACCCCAAACATCAAAAGACAAGGATATTGAATGAAAGTGAAAACTCAACAGCTTTTTGTTTTTTGTCTTTTGTCTTTTGTTTTGTACTTTTGCTTTTGCTGATTTGAATTTGACATGATGGCGGTACTTGCATACTTAATAAATAATAAAAATGAAATAGAAATATGTAATAAATTACAAACAACTTCAATTAGACATTAGACATTGGGCAGTGATAACGGCAAATTTAAAAGAAATATCCCATCTTATCGTCATAAACACAATCGTAATCCTAATCGTATTCACATGCCTGGTTAAACATGCATTATTCATAAAAAAAAGTACAGCATTTAGCACTCATTTTTTATTGTTTTACTCTTCCTTTTTGCTTTGTTTTTCCTCTACTTTACAATTCACAATGCAATTCAGAATCAGCGAGGAACTAGGAACTATCAACATGACTATTCATTTATGTTTACTTGATAAATAAATAAAATCTGTCCATTGTATCCTCTTCAGACAGATGAGATGAAGAAAGTTGTATCTCTTTTCTCTCCTTCTCCTTTTATTCTTTCACTCATTCCTCATTGTCTTTGTTATGCTAATTGCAAATGCTAATGTTAATAGTTAATATTTAATATGTGCATTTGACAATGGTATAATTTATAGGAAATTAACAAGGAGAGAAGAATACACACACCATGTCAAAAATAATCTCTGCACATTTGAAACAAACCCATTTCAAATCCGATTGTCTATTTTGTCATGTATCCGGATTCCAATTCTCAAATCTCAAACAAGTAAAACTGAAAATCATATGATTTAATTGCAATAACTTAGAAATTAAGCTCTCGGATTTCACTTGTATAAAAATACTTTACATTTTACATGTGCTTTTTCTGTTTGAAGCAAAATTAACATCTACAATTTACAAGCATTGGAAATAGTAATCAGGTCATGTGTTTTTATCTGATATTTTCTTGGTACTTGGTACAAAATTTCCATTGAGTTGCATTTTTCGAATTTCTACGAGTAGATTTTATTCGACTGTTAATGTGCATTTGTCCTATGGTCATACTATAATTTATAAGACAGTATGTACGTTATGATGCATATTGTTGGAAAAGTGTACATTTGATTTATTTCTCAAGATGAATTGTCTAAAGTCTAAAGTCTACATTTAACTTTTTATATGCCTAAATCCAAATTGTAAAACATAATGCCATCACATCATGTCAAATCATGCAAACATGCAGATCTACAATATCAAGATATCATAAAGTAAATTTGAAAGGAAACAATGCTAAACAACTATATTATTACGCACAGTTGTCATGTAGATGTATTCAGTATTCACACTACAATCAAAAGTGTAAGATTAAACTGTATAGATATTTATTATTTATTATGATTATGATTGCAATTGTAAAGATGAGATCTATCTATCTTCATCCCCATCATCTTTATTTTAGTTTGCTTCCCTCCAGGCCGAAGCTGAAAAAGCCGACAGCCACTAATGAATGAATGGTTGATGAATCAGTAGAGAATAGAGAAAAAATAGAATAATGTGTATAGAGTGAAAGACAAGCAAATGTACAATACTCTTGTGCCTATCAATTGTACATTGTGCACATACATTCTGTATTCTGTTGCTTTTAGCATGCAGTTGCACTGTGGAAAAACAAAGGAGCAAAAGATGTATCAACATAATGTAAGATGTTCTTAAAATATTTATTGCAAGACAAGGTTCACGTTCAAATTCATCTACAAAAAGATACTTCAGACATGAGACAAGTGAAGAACTGTGTGAATTTTAGATAAATGAAGCATCTATGAATACACATGTGTATAATGCATAATGCATAATGTAGAACACTGTGCAGACTGTAGTCGAACAGACTCCCTGTCGACAATCCTTTGACTTCATATTCGTATTTTGTACTTTATGGGCTTCTTCTTCTTTCTTTTTTCTGAATTGTCTTGAATCTTGAATGAAATTTCCCTGCACAAAAATCAACAATGACCAAAATCCAAAATGACCAAGTGCATAAATTCATAATGAAAATTTTCATTATGAAAATATGGTTGATGCTCCATGGTCGATGGTCATCTTTAAACGTTAAACATCCTTTTATCGATTCATCTTGATTCTTGATTCCTAATTCGTGATATTATAGTTTACAGACAAGGAGAGAGAAAAGGAAAACAGACAAAAAACTCTCCTCCCTCTATCTCTGAGTTTTATGAATGGATATTATTTTTGTGTATTTTATTTTGTATTTCGTTTGTTATCGTTTTATCTCCAGATAAAACTGTCACAACAGAAAGAGACAAGTGTACATTATACATGGTTATATTAAGACATAAAGATTCCAATCAATAATCAAGGAACAACACAAGACAAAATACACTATTTTTATTTAGAAAAGTAAAACATCAACAAAAAACATTATAGGAACTGACTATACTGACCCATTTATGTAAATGCTATGTCGACAGTCTACGAGTAAATGGTAAATATAGATCAAGTCGAAAGTGATGAAAATTTGACAAAAAGTCAACTTAATACTGCTGGATTGTATTAGATTGCTGCTGCTCTTTTGCTTTCTGATACATGACAGCTGACTTTTGTCTCTACAGTTGAAGTTGGTGTTTAGACTCTGTTTAAACTTTAGATTTCAGTCCCGTGATTCCCAATGAAAAGATGAAGAGTAAAGAAACTGATGATTGTACATTACACAGTACAGATATATACAAATGTGTAGGTCAGCCATCAGCTTCCGTCAGTTGCAAATAATAATAATTATGTGATTGTAAAAAAAGATTAGACATTCACATGTAAAAGATATGAGACATTGATGAAGACAAAGATGCACAATGCACAACTATCTGCATGGTGTATGTATACGAAATCGAAAATGTGTACAAAAGGAGGTTGTTTCTCTTTCATTTTTTCTGAATGGAGCTTTAAGCGGCTCAAATTATGTGTAATGTCAGCTGTACACATTGTGAATTGTGAAGGAAAATGAAATGATGAGACTGGCACGAACCAGTCTTTACAACCTCAGCTTAATTCAGCTCAACTCAACTCGACTCAAATATTAAAGAGCATCAAGATTCAAGCTTCAAGATTCGAGATGAATGAAATGGCAAGTGTACAATATGATCGTAGATCGAAGATACCCTCACATATAACTAATACGTTAAATCTGTACATTATGTGCATATCATATTATCCCTTTATGACCACGCTAAAACACAAGGTAAGAGCAATCAAGGAATTAAGTATTAAGACTCGTCAGTCCTCAGTCTTGAGTCTTCAGTGATGAGAGAAAGGTAAGAACGACGACCAGCAGTCTAGTCTCGATCTGCTCCTTGCGGCGTGTAGTGTGTAGTCTGTAGTTTGTAGTGTGGAGTAATACTTGTATTTGATTTTCAACGAGTTTTTATTTTTTATACATGTGTGTGTATTTCTATGATATTTCATGTTTCTTATTTTATAATAGACTCTTAAGAACAATCAAGTGTACTGCATGTTGTACGTGATATGTGCACAGGGAAAACATCAGAAGTATTATTCATACTGCAAATGTGAATATGAGTCTTACTGTGTGTGGTGGATGGTGGATGACCCCGAATTCTCTATTATGTATGTGGGTCAGTAGTATGACCATACGTATAACTACACAAGTTTACAAACTACGCACATTACACATATATTATTATACACACTCTCCTTGCTTTGGTCGGCTTAATTGTCTAATCATGTATGTAGATATAAAACTCGGCTTCTCTTTCTTTCCCTCTCCAAGCCATTCACCTCACACACAGGTGTACACTGTACAAAATATAAACACTGCATGTATACCTTTTTTTTGCTAAGAGGATCGTACTTGTTTTTCCTCTGTATTCTGTATTCAAAAGAAAAGGAATATTATATAGATAGATAGACAGATGGATGTACGAATATTTTTATTCTATAGAGCACCCTCCATTTCCATATCAAACAAACTCAATGGCTAATGCTCAATACTCAATACTCAAGACAGTTTCATTTTTCTTCTCTTCACTCTTCACTCTACACACTGCAACCTTCTGTCATAAATATTATGAACATGTACGCATCATCATCATCACAATCATCATCATACCCAAATTACGATATACTGACAGCAATAAATCCCATCAAAAGTAACTTTTATGCTTGTATTTACTATTTACTGTGAATGTGCTTCTTTCATCTTTCAATGATTTGCAAGTTGATACATGTGTTTTAAAAGACGCACATTGTGACTTGCTCGTGGTTTATAGTCTCCTTTCTGCGTGTGCACATTTATAAATAACCTGGCATTTGTTTCAGTCCAATGAATTTCAGATTTGAGAGTGATGCAACTCACATTTAATTCAAATTAATCAATTCAACTCAATAAGTCCTGTTGCTTCTGACATTCTGATATACAACATACAGCAGATACTATTACATTGAAGATTTTGCACACATGTGTGATCTTGTTTTCTATTGATTTTAATCCTCTTCAAGGTCTCATCTCATTTCATCTCCTTCATTCATTTTGTCTTTAGTTATTTGTTCCGAATGCGTAGCTCTAATTTATGAATGTGAATTTCAAAGTCCAAATTTGAAATTCCAAAGGATTATTTCTATTTCTATTTGTACCTACTGGCACAGACTACAGAGTAAAAAGAGATTGACGTATTGTACACAAGGTAGAATAGAGGATAGAGAATAAGAGTAGCGGACGAATTCCACGAACAAGCCACAATTTCCAATAAAACAATGGTAATAAATAGTAATAATTACTTTGTACTTATGTGTATGTGTTTTGTGTTTTGTATTTTGAAACATCAAAGGAAGGAGAGAGGATGGACATGAATTGTAAAGGTGATTAATTTCATGCAGTGTGAATGTACAATGTACAAAATACAAGGTACACGTTTTAGTAAAGAAGAAGAAAATGTTGCTTCTTTCTGGTAGGTCTATTGATTTTTACATGTTTGTAACTACTTTGTGAGCTGAGCTAAACCAAGCCGAGCCGAGCTGAGCTGATGTGGAAACAAGTATAAATGATAAAATGTAATTGAAACTGGCTTTTGGGTTTTGAGTTTTTGAGTTTTTAGTACAAGTTGAATGATATCAAGATTTGTCAATGTAATTTATTTCCTTTAAAACTTGTTGACTTTGTTTCATTTCATTTTATACATTTACATTGTATTTACACTGTCGGGGAAAACAATCCCAAATGCGGCTAATCGGGAACATCCCCCATATAAAATGTATTACGAGGGATGTTCTCGAGATATAATTTCCATGACAGTGTACTTGTGTTGATTTTCATGACTATTTGACATTTGATGTGGGACGTGGTGGAATATTATTTGTTGGATTTTGTAGTTTACACACAAATTTTTACATTGACATTGTCAGTTGTCAATTCACGTGCGTGTGAGATTCTCAAATTTCAACAACATTTTATGCATAGCTAACACACATATGTATGTAAGCTCGTGTTCAAAATTCACAATGCACAAATCACAGTTCAATCCCAATTCAACCTTTTACAAAGTTCCATCTTTTGTCTTTGTCTTCTGCACATGATGAAAAAGTCAAATAGTAGGTAATAATCAACAAGTAAATAGTAAATAGGTTATTAGTTTCTTCATTCTATATTCTATAGTATATAGTGGCAAGGTTGAAATGAGCAGTCAGGTTATCTCGATATGATATCTTTCATCCGTGTTTATACTTTATACATTTATAATATTGTTGTTTTATATGTACACTTGAATTTAGCATGGATATTGATATTGATATGTATCAAAAATCAAAAGAAAGTCTTATATTTTGTATTTTGCATATTTCTTGCTATAAAATCTCAAAGACTCAAGATGAAAGAAAAGTTGTTTTTAAAAGTCGTACTACACACATTACACATTACACATGGTATTAAAGACAAGCTTTGATTTGAGATTTGAGGCCTCAAACGTTCACTGTTTTCTATACACACATTACTTGACATTACACACCTTTTACTATACAGTATGTAATTGTAAGAGTTGTTGATTGAACTGCCTGCCGATGTCGATATCGATATCAATAACACAATCATAATTGTATCAAGCATTAAATATCAAATGTATCTAGTATCTAATACCATCACATTTTTATCTTGTATCTTGTATCTGGTCTATTTGGTAGATCTACAATCTGCTAAATGTGCAAAGATGCTTTATAATGGCTTGTACATGTAATTAAAACGAGGCCCATGTATAATTTTCCTCCTTCATAAAAATGTTAAAGTTCGTCACTCTTCACTCTTCTGTGAGGTGGAAAGAAGAGAAAAAAAAACAGTACAAAGAGTAATATATTTATCTATTACAGTATACAAGTGCTCTTGTGCTGTGATATTTCGCTTCATTTGATACATAGATACTACTGTGATACATACACTGATAGATACAGAGCTATTTATTATACATGTAGTTATTGAACTTAGATACCCTACACAGTACAGGGTACATAAATTAGTTTTGAAGAAATCCCTGAAATGCAGAAACGTAGAGACACGTAGAGACTAGAGAAAGACAAGTAGATTCTGGGTCAGTAGTCAGAAGTCAGTAGTCATTGTGAGCACCAAGCACGGCTTAAACATTAAACAAACAAGGCGATTAGAGCTAGCCACGACGTACAATATACACTTTACAATTCTTCATACTATGTATTATTATTAAGTAACACATCAATGTAAATAAATTACAGTTTATTTGATATTTGACATTTTCCTCACTCACACTTTTCATTCACACATGGAAAATGGAAAAGTTCATGAGCAAAGGACAAATCCATTGGAGGTTTGAGGTTCATAAATTCAGATGCATAGTTATTATTAGATCAGGATTTCAAAAAGAAAAAAATACACTGTCCATTTACATTGATCTTTGTCAAACACCGAAAAAAATAAATGTACGTAAAAAATATAGATACTGTGATGTTCAATCTTCATCAAAGATATGCTGATTATTGAGTCAATTATTCTAAATGATCGATCGTTGAAAAACGAACAGTTAATGAACACTGCGTAGTAATATTATGACTTCTGACAATCATCTTTCATTCACCTTACATCTTAGATATATTTACTATTTGCAATAAAATTTACAGTAAAAAGTAAATAGAAAATGCTCCAGTAATTTTCAATAGAGCACAGAGTACAAACAAACTCTCAAATAATAGATAATAGATAAAAGTAGTCGTGAATTAACATAATACATGTTTTTATTTATTGAAATCATGTCCATCGTTCTTATATATCTATAATAAATAATTCATAATTTTCTAAATTGCTACGTATCATTACGATCACTGCATTATAATGAATAGTTTTGATATTAAAAGGTATTATCATTCATTCTGAATTCTAAACACTGAATGAATAATAGTGTGCACGATTTACATTCTTTAAATAATTCCACTCACTGTGTAATGATAATTTCATATTTCAGTCATCATCATCATCAGCCGGTCTATACTTTATTTTCTGTGTTTGTGTTTGTCTTGTCCGAGTCGTGGGAATTTGAATGGGAAATTGTTGTAAGTGGAAAAGAAGAGAATAGAAGGAGGTGAAAAAAGGGAAGGGAGGACGAAAAATGCAAGCTCAGCTCTCAACTCTCAGCTTGCTTTACTTTACACTGCTTTGCTTTATTTACATATAAATATAATTTATACACATGTGTATCTACTTTTTTGCATTGTGTATTGTGTGATATTTATTTTAGATCATGCACTTTGCAGCTTGACTCTTAACTCTTAACTCTTGACTGCATTCAACTTGCTTACTTATATTCTCCATTTATTTCTGCCGAAAGGGGCAAAAGTCAATGACAATGCCAAATGCCAAGAACCAAAAGAATGAGAATTTAAATGTGGTCTTCACTCTGTACAATTTCAAATCATAATTTGCAACTAATATAATTCGGCGTATCTTTTTACTCTGTACTAAATTGTGAATTGGAAATTGAAAATGGAATACAATGCAGGGCAAAAAATATTATGAATATCAATGTGAACATGTATGATTATGATTATGAGTACAAGTGTATCATGTACGTGATATCAACTTGTATATCTGAAGAAGGTATAATACGAATATAATATAAAAATGGAAGAAGTTGAAAGGTCAATCATTAGAGATGAGTGAAAAGATAAGCCATTGTGATTTGAATGCATTTTTTACTTGTAGAATGTAGAACATGATCTCATGAGAGTCTAGAGTGCAGAATATAAAGTCTTGAGGTTTAATGCATTTAAATTATAAATAAGTTTAAATGATAATCAATAGTAAAATTAGTCACGTATACAAATATGGATCGTGTGTGTCATTCTCCTTTGAAAAAAAAATCAAAAGTCACACAGGAAAAACATACCTCTCTATATTTTCTATTTCAAACAAGCTGTTCCTATCTGTTTTTTCTTTCAAGTTGTGAATATGCCAACTGTGAAGATTTATTGTGTCCGTTCACTGTCTCCATTGTTCACTTTAATCGAGTACCTCGATGTGGTTATTGTCATTACATGTGGCATAAGATGTTCAATAGGTTCATTAATGCTCAAATTCTCATAATATTTGAGGCTTGAGTCGTATATGATTCACACGTCGATTTGAAAAAATAAACAAGGCTTTTCAGTTTTGAGACTCAGCAGGAAAATAATTTGATTTGCAAATTTTTATCTTAATTCTTTGGCTGTGCAAAAACTTGCAAAAAAAAACAAAACAAAAAATAACTTTGAATTTATTAATAACACAATAGTGTCAATTTTCTAATATACTAGATATTAAATATTAGGCGTCATGAGTCTCAACATTAATTATTATTATTGTAAACTACACAATTTTCTCCATATTTAAAATTTAAAATGTTCACACATTTTGTATCAACTTTGGAGTACTAAATTGTGTAACTGCATTCTGCTAGTCATAAAAGTTTATGGAATGCTGAGTGTTTTGAGTTTTGAGCGTTAAGTTTTGGAAATATTAAATTTGAAGGGGTCACGAAACGATTAAATTCAAGGAGTTGCATCCAAATTCTCCATTTAACAATAACAATGACAACTCGAGCCTTAAACTCACAGCTCTTGAAGAAAAACGCACGTTGCACATTGTAGTTACATTGTATCATTGTGCATTCCCAAAAAGACAAAGCTCACAATAACAATAACAATAAACAGAGAAGATCTCTGTAACGTGTGCAACGCTCTCATCATCCCTCTTCAACAGAGGATCTTCCACACACGGTATCTTTTTCAAGACGCTTTCAAGATGTAGTAAAGTTAACATAGCACATTGCATTTATTGCTTTGGTTCATGTACTGTGGGCCAGTGGTATGTATTGTACAATGTACAAGAATAATCAAGAGAAATTAAAATTAATCAACTCCTGCTGATTTCAGTGTATTATCATCATATTTGATATTCTTCATAATAATATTTGGTCATGCAACTGAAAACTCCTTTCTCCACTCAAAGTTCACAGTCTCGTGTTCATAATTCTTTTTTTCAGTATTTTGTTCTTACTCATGCAGCTGTTTTTCAGCTGTTGGACAGACTTTTTGTTCTTGATTCGTTCCGATCGAAATGATTACAAATGATTAGCTATATTCCTCAGTTCTCAGGATCAGCATCAGCTTTTTATTGTTATCTTAATATTGAAAAATGAATGCGCTTTTGCGGTATAAGATTAAAGTACCAAGAAATTAATTAACATGTGTATATACACATGTAACTTGTCACAAAATTCCATGAAATATAAATTATTGCAATCATTCTTGGTACCACACACAAGTCAAAAATGTCGTGGATGGTCGTTTGGGTTTTGTAAAGATGCGAAAAGTTGAAATATCTTTTAGGTAAGCAATGCTAAAAAGTAATCAAGTTTCATTAAATGGTTTGACACTTTTGCTTTGTGAGCCAAAGTAAATAGAAAATTCACTGTCACTCTCCATTTACTGTTTGCTGTTGCTGTCAACTTGTCACAAGAACACAACCAAGATCCTCTCTTAATAGAGAAAAATGTCAACAGAAGTTCATGTGTTGGACAAAATGAACAGTACAAGGTACAAGAGTTGATTTGACATTTCTTTCTCTTTGTCTCACCGTTCACCGTTTACCATTTACCGTCTTTCATCTTTTCATATACATTCAACTTCCAACCTCCAACATCCAAAGAACAGGACAAGACAAGCCACGGCGACAGCAGACAGAAAAAGGGATAATACGTGAATAGTGTGGGTGAAAAAAAAGGGAAATTGTTAGCATAAGAGGAATTAGGAAGATGTGTAATAAGTTACTTTGGCATTATTTACATTTGTACATTTGTAAACTGACACGATCAATGTTCACTGCTCAAAAAAAAATACGCAATGCTCAAAATGCTCAATCCTTTTCAAGAGCCAAGAATATTTTCAAAAGTTGAAGATTGAAGATGTTATTTAATCTGTACTGTGTTGAGCATGCCTACCTACATTAAGTACGAAATGGTCAACGCAAAATCGAGAATCGAGAGAGGCGAGCCCAAAAGGTGTAAATGAGAAAAAAATAATGATGATGATGATGATGATGAAAGCTGTTGATTAATTTCTCTCTACAAAACTGTTCTTCATTCTCATGCCTCATCAATGGGCTTTTGATAGTAAATGGTGAATGGTACAAGAATGAACACAGCGTACAACTTGTACAGCATGCTGCACCAGAATCATTCTTAACTTGTTCCAACATTCAAGAGACAATAAATAAATGTACAAACCAGCTCATCAAACCATACCAAACACCAAACCACAAACAAAATGTCCAAAAGGGGAGGAAATAACAACAATTGACAATGTACTTTGCAAAGTTTGCTTAAATTATATATAAACCACTTTTTGATGATACTGCAAGCACTTCCGGAACCATGTGAAATGTACACAAAAATGATGTTATAATAATGCATAAAAATGGAAATGAGGAGACGAAAAATGTCGTAAAAATTGCATAACAACTAGCAACATTTTTATCTTTTTCCTCTTTTATGCTTGTTTCTTGTGAGTACTTTTATACTTTTAATTCTTCTTCTGCTTCTTCTACATCTACCTTTTCTCGATGCCAATTATTTTGCTACAAGGAGGAGAGTTTTTTTGCTTTTAGTATCATCACAACATCAACTTGGATTAACAACTCTTAAAATTAAGTGGAAAAACACCCCTCCTAAAAATACTTTATATTATTGTATAACTTTGTGGATGAAAGTGAGTTTTTGCACGTAACCAAAATCCCAAGTACAAAACACAAAACGCAAAAGGCTGATTACTTGGCTTGAATTGGTTTGACTTTTTCTCAATTTAATTCTCATTATATATTTGGTGGTTGCGCAATCTTTGTATTTTGTATCTTTCTCCACGTTCCTAGAATTATTAGTCTACTGTTCTTTGTTGTTCATATAATGTGTATTGTGTGCGTAGCCTATTCCTATCGCTTTTATCAAAAGGCCAAATTCTAAACTGCGATTCATTCATTAAAAGATGACTAGGTAAAACGTTTTGTGTTGAGCGTACAGTGTACAGTGTGTACTTGCGTACACCCAGACGCTCAAGTATCTAGTATCTAGCACTTATCTAGTCACTGGGTCAAATTGAAAACCAACCACAATTGAAAATACAAACAAATAATATACAATATACAATGAAAAACATAAATAATACGCTTAAAGCAGAGAAGGCGTAATGAAACCAAAAATTAGTTTTTAAATGAGCTACACTTACAATGTACAATGTACATAAAAATAATAGAGGTAGACATAATACAATACATAGAGAAAAGTCTATGAAAAGTAAAAACAAAAAGTAAGAATGAAAATACTTGATTGTTTTCATGTGCATCTCTATATTGAAATTGCTCAATTTGAGAGTTTCAGTTACAGTCGTAAGTCGTAGTACACACGACTGAACTCAAAAGACGTTGACGGGGACGGTGTCAGTGACGGTGAATCAAAAAGCTCAGAGCTCAGATGACTGAGGTCATAAGTTCATCAGTGCTAACGACTCGTTGTTTGTTTGTAGATTGTAGATACTTTTGGTTTTGGCTGTGGTTTGGGCTATGGTTTTGTACATTTTCTCTCATAACGACCATAGAAATATTGTGCATTGTGCATTCTCTATTTTTTCATCTATGATCTATGCACTTCTCATTGTACTTTGTACTTTTTACGTTGTGACCATTGACCAGGTACAAAATACTCCAAACTCCAAAGCGTAATAAATAAATAATAAATAAATATGCACACACGAGACACATCCAAAATCCAAAGGAATGTCCCATGTCCAATTTCCAACGTACAGAATGTAACGGATAATAGACAAAGGACGTTTGGTGTTGGTGTTGTTGTCTGTTGTCTGCTGTTATTGTTATTGTGTTGTCGTCTCCACCCTCCGGCACTTTTTTCGCATTAAACTTTAGGTGGAAATTGAAAAAAGGAGAGACGAGGAAATACAAGGAAAAATGTATGCAGTGTGGAGTAAAACATAATCGTTTGTTCGTTGTAGGTACTTACAAAAAAGAATTTGTTCTTTCTCTTTCACTTAAATACTTTCAACGTCCTCTCTAATGAGAATCCAACACAGAGCTAATCCACAATCACATGACATTTAATATATAATGGATAATATATTACACTAAATCGCCAATTTATTTATTGCCAATTGCCATTTTGTTCACTCCCTCACCATTACAAAATGCATGCTACACAATTGTGGTGTGCATAATACATTTGTATTTGGTATTTTGTATTTTCAGTTTCACTCAATTTCCAATTATTTGAAATTTTCTCATTCCTCAATCTCCAAATTATTCCTGCCATCTCATTCTCATTCCTTCTACCTATTTTTTTACAATTACAATTACACATGTCTCCAATTTTCAAAAGTGATGCGTAATGCGTAATTGTAATTACAATGGAGATTTTACAACCCCACTACTATTTCTTCTACTACTACAACCTACTACAACTATTATTATTATTATTATTATGATGATGATATGAAGGAAATTGAAGCGTAATTTCTTGGTTTCTTGGTTTTGGTGCCTCAAAATGAAGGATTTATTTCAAAGTAGGTTTCACAATGTCAATCCTTACAGAGTCATTAAAAAAAGTATTATCATGGGTTTTTGATATTTTAATTTTATACAGTTTTTTTTGTGTTTTATTTTTAGTAAAATTAGATACCCTGCAATTATCCCTCATTTCCCATGAATTGTACATTATACACATAAGAAATTAGAATGACACTGTTTGAGCTTTGGGTGCATCGTGAGGAGAAAATTTGATTAAATCGCTAGTTTTTTTTGGCATAAATACCGTCTTTCTTCTTTCATCACATGTGAATTTTATCTGTCGTCGGAAAATAGAAAATGCATTCAACATTCAAGTGAGATTTAATTCACCCGAGGCTTTTTATCATTTTGTCACATTCACATTTCAGGACAAAAACAGGGCAAAAAGTAAAAATGTCCCAGAGTTCATAACACACAATGCAAACAGTGCACAAGAAACAACCAATACATTAAAATTCTGTACTGTGACATGTTTGAAGTACAGAAAAAAAGCATATATTGTACAGATGGCTTTGGTTTCATTACATTGTGTTTGTGTTACATTATAATTATATAAGCATTTTCGTATGTCTGTTTTTTATTTCCGATTGGACATTGGCAATTCAAAATACAAATACAAATACAAAAATGCAAATAAAAAACAAGCGAAAGTGTTACATTGTTACACGTTACGTCTACGTTTGTGATGGGTGAGGTTTAATTTGCCTTTTGTTAAGTCATTTCTTGATTCTTTCTTGATTCCAAGAGGAAAATACAATACTGGCAATTGGCAAAAGAGTTGCAGCACCCACGGAAATTCACCAGTCACTGATAATTGCATATAATTTTCAGCACTGTTTTGTCCACCTGCATTTTTAAATTTGAATATCTGTATTCTGTATACTTATATTATGCAGATACTAGACGTTAGACACGTACAAACTATTGTCGCTTGTATTTAAAGTTTCGTAGCAAAGCCTAAAAACTTGCAACTTGCGACTTGCAAATTTGAAATGGCAAAAATGAACCCAAACAACAACAACAAATGACTTGTAAGTAGGATATTATCTCATTATACTCGTATTATTATTATTATTAGGTAGGAAGAGGTTTTTTTTACACAAATTGAGCTGACACACAAACAGGACAGGAGAATTAAAGATCGAGTGGTCGAGGGAATAAAGATATACCTATACACTATGCACTATACTCTGTATCTTTGTCGCATAATTTTTACATGGTATATTATGCATTATATTATAATAGAAACCAAAATGATTCATATTCCTATGTGCATAATACATGCTGTAAGAATACATCCTCAGTCCTCGGTCAGTCGACTTGATAATGAAGCGAGAAGTAGGGAAAATATTATAATGTAAAATTAGTACACAACACATAATAAATGTAAAGTACATAAATACATAGATACATCGTATACTGTATGCTGTAACTATAGTGTAAAATGTACCAAGTAAAATGTGGGCAGTAAATCAGATGGATGACATAATGAAGCCGTTGTAATGCAAAAATGTCGAGCAGAGTGACGAGTTGATGTGGATGTCGCGCTATAAGTAAGTAAATAGCTACCACTACCAGTAATCAGTGCTACTTACTAGTTACCAGTACTCTACTCTACTCTGTCCACTGTCATGTCATTCCTCTTTCGTTAAGTCTGTCATTCCCAATTCTCAACCCTGTTTAAATTTATGCTCGTATGGGTAGTATACACATTATATTGGCAATCACCAGTGATGCACTGTTCTAAACTATACAAACACTACACAAGCTTAAAGTACTTGGTATAATAGATCTGTATGTACGGTGTGGTTCCAAATTTCACATGCAGAGTTAAATAGGATTTGAGCGGGGTTTTTTGTAATACAATATCATTAACATTCATTATATTAAATTACATTAAAATCACCATTTCACCATTTAAAATGAGCAGTAGAGTCTACAGTTGAGAGTCAAGAGTAAGGGAAGGCTAAAGACTGAAGTGTGCTGAATTTAAAGTCAAATTCAAAATTCAAGCCATAAATAATTGTACATATTCTTAAACTAGATAATTATTTAAACTAGCCAATTTGTCATCAATATAACTACCTTTTAAATTTTTATGACAATGACTACAGACTACAGCACATTACTCTTGTCTCTTACTTCGTACTATAGAAAGCATGGAAAAGATGTAGACATGTTTGTCGCATGTGCCTTGTTTTTGGTTTGGGACAAATGACACCCAGCTCTACTAGAATGTGTACTCAACAAAATATCCAAACTCAGAATGAAATTATAGAACTAAAAAGTGTGAAGCAAAACGAATAATGTCAGTCATAGCTTAATTTATGTAGCAAAGGAAAAAGAAAAGTATGCAGTTTTCAAAACAGAGCAAGAGGTAAATTTTTCCTGCATGTTATAAGCTATAGTGTGTAGTAAGTGTAGTAAACAGCTGATTGGAAATGCAAGTATCACCTCAAGAAATATTTGTGGTCTATTGAAGTACTGGATTGGGTAAATTAAATTGAAATTTCCCTTTCAACAAAATAAAGCTGTAGAAAACAACATTATTATCAATATTAATTCGAGTAATATCATTTCATGTAGAATTAAAAATTGAAACAGGAGCAGTATAAATTGAATGTAACTCAATTACCACAGTTGTAATCAAATATCAAATAGAACTGCATCTACAGTTGGAATGATGGAATGACATAAGATAGAAAGAGAAAGATTTGATCAATTCTTCCAATTAGATAATTTGAGACATGGGACAATTGAATGCATATTGATAATTAATTTGTGACACATGGGAAACAAATATAATATTTTATCAATATTCAATCCACAATATTTACATGTGGCTCAAAGAATTTGTTTTGAGGTAAACAAAAAAAAATGCCCCGTTTTCCACTTTGATAACTTATTATAGATTACGCATTATTATTATGATTGTCATAAAAGTCAATAGTTATTTTTCTACAACATATTAACGACCATGCTTTTACTTTTGCTGTACTATTTTATTTTTTGCCCAAGCTTCTCCATTACAATCTCATTCATCATTCATCGTCCACAATCTTTAAAAGGCAGATATCTCGCTAATCTGTCATATCGCGATCAATCTTAATTAAAATCAAAAATCAAAACCTCATCGTAGCTATTGCATTATTACTCTACATTCTACATATATGTACATTTATTGCATTCAACATTCAACACTTTCAAAGTGAATTGAATAAAAAAATAAATGGAGGATCAGAAAGCCCAGAGGATGAATATAATGAAATACATACAAACCTTTTGACATTTATTATTTCTTTGGGTGTAAGAAAGCTCATAAAAAGTGTGGAATATATTTTTGGATGTAAAATTACTCACTTTTACTACCCTTGTTACAATTTTGCAAGGAGATGTACATAGTTATATACATAGTGTAATACAGTGTACAGTGGAATACACAACCAGATAAAAAAACGGCAGTGGAATGTGGTCAAGTATTTATCAAACGAGAGATAAAGTTAATCGATGTTCAATGATCGAAAGTTTTCTTAACTCTGTAGAATATCAACTCTAGTTTGACGTTGCTAGTAGCAAGTACTTGTACTAATATCAGTATACTTTACAGTTTGCAGTATACTGTGTACTGTATATATACATACATTTTTGCTACGTGTTTGACTTTCAATTTTTTGATTGGCGATCGGTCATCGGTGATTGGCACTGGCACTGTGATATCAGAAAGGATCTTTGATTTGATCTTGTGATAACATCTATTTCATATATGTGTACATTGTACGTTTTGTACGTGTACCTGTATGTATACTCTGAGCAGGTTGTTGGTTGCTGTTTGTTGAATTAGATGGGTTAACAATAGAGTCAATCAGTGAGTAATCAATGAAGACCAAATGTAAGTCAATTTGTTTGATAATGGATAATGCTTTATGAATACGTGTATAATACTTTTATACACACACATAATAAGTATCTTACATAATACACATCACAATAAAATAGACAAAAAAAACGATGGTCCGTTTAATCAACGTCTAAAAGAGGAATGTAATGCGAGAATTTTTCTCCTATTTAAGCAATATTTTTTTTGCAACCTTTTTCATTTCAATTTTCAATGTTCGATGATGTTCTTGCAACTAACTAACTATAATATCAGTAAGTGATGCGATTATTATTGTTCAATACTCAATACTCATGCTTGTTGTTGTCTAATATCTAATACTAACAATCGAATTAGATTTGGAATTTACTATTTTTTTCATAATGTTGCATGTATGTCGACCTATTATTGTGAATAATGTCCACGTTTTTTTTTTCAAAAGGAAATAAAAAGAGTATCTACTATCTTCAACCTTCAGCAAATAAATCGTTTATGTTAAATATGATTTTTCACGTTACTTGTTACTTTTGCTCATTGTACAGATTAAACAAACTAATAAGTAATGCTAACAATAACAATAGTGATCGTAATCATAATCATAATCAAAACGGGAGAGGGAAAAAAATCAGTGATGAAAACAATTTAGCCATATGACCTTTGTCTCACATCTTTTACAATTAAATTCACAATTACTCGGCCAACAGTTTTGTGCTCGGTGACGATGATGTTTTAATGTGTGTTGTGATGGTACAGCATGTATTTTCCATTTGTACATTGCCGTTGTACAAATAACTATAGTTAAATTAAAGTCCAGTCGAACAAACCATGTCATGGTATGAGAATGTACAGTGTACAGTGTACAGTGGAAATAATACACAATAAACGCATAGCTGAACGTTTCTAATTTTTTAAATTGTTATTACCATGCCGCGGGTCTCTTTGTTTAATTTCATCTTTCATCACACACTTATTAAGTACATTACTGCAGGACAATAATTGCTCGAGCTAATAATAATGTAGCCATCACTTTAATTTGAAAAACGGTTGCTGAAAGCATTCAAGTCAATAAATAGCACACACATCAAGAAGCACTGCATACATTTTTACTTTTTTACACGCCAGTTTACAAGCCAAAGTCATTTCTTGGTCACATATACATGTATACATACGTAATAATAGCTATTATCTATCAGAACGTACACATTGTAATGTCATGGAACAAATAAGAAAAAAGGTGGTGCATTTAGTCGCCTTTCATCTTGAATCTTGCATGTTGTGCTTCCAAATATCTATTTCTGTTCTCTAATTATACCCATGCCATATCTATATCTATATCTATAATATGACTATAATATGCACATGAATGTCTGAATGTGAGTTTCATTGTGTTAACAATGGAATTTTTTAATCTATCGATGACACTTTGGATTTTGGATGTCAGTGTTAAATCTACAAATAAGAATAACAATAACAATAGTCAGATAGGTAACTGACAATAATCGACAGGTGAATCACTTGCCAAGTACATACTACATACTACATATAAAAAGCTACCTTTTATTATTCGCCATATACCATATTATAAAATGCATTTTTTCTTTGTAATTTGTAATCAAAAGATAACAATACTGTATACTTTTCACTATTCATAATACAAATTGTAGAGAGGCAGGGTCGCTGTTCAAATTACGAATTATGAGGATGTGAAAAGTTTCGGGGTCATCATAGAGTCAAAATTTCAGGCAATAAAATAGATAATGGAATGAGAACTAATTAGACACTATGACTACGACTGTGAATCTGAATTTGTATGGGATTTTTAGACGGAAGAGTAAATAGTAAATACTAATTCATTTATTAATTATTGATATGAATTATAGATGCAAGGTCTTCAGTCTTCAATCTTTGATTGAACATATTGAAGTATTAAGTATATCTTAGATGACAGATCACAAGTACATTCAATGACTTTATGAATCTCTGTAATGTTTGTAATTGATGTAATTGAATTTCTTTGTTTATTTAGCCTCTTGAATTCTCCTTTTATATTCTATGTAAAATAATAAATGAAAGAGTTACAGGTTTTAGACTATGATCAAACATAAAAGGGATTTATCTATAAAGTACACGGAAAAGTTGACACTCGATACTCGATCGTCCTGCTCTTTTATTTTTTATTCACTCATCAATTCAATTTCATCCAAGTCAAGCCAATACGAGCCAATATCCAATCAAATGTTGAATGTGAAATGAAATAATATTTGATGTAAAGTGTACAAAAGTTTGTAATTTGTTGTTTGGTTGGTTGGTTTCGTTGATCGATCGATGGTTGGATACAGGTCAGGCTATTTCATTAAATGTGTCTACTTAAGTAAGTTTATAATCGTTTTCTTTTCTTGTTTCTCTCCTTCTTCTACTTCTACTTCTGCTTCGGCTTTAGCTTCTTCATTTTTCATGCTTGGTACTTTAGAATTTACTTAGAATTTCTGCTTGTACTGTAGTGAGTATTAAAAGTACCTATAATATTTTTGTTCGTCAAAGGTTTAATAGTCTGGTCTAGTCTGAGCATTGTTCTTTTTGTTGAACGAATCGATGACGGATGAATAAGCAAGTTTTGAGGTAAAGTTTTGTATTTAAAAGGGGGTAATAATTTCCTTCAATTATTTATACACAACTTTTCGCGGTCAATTATACTAAATAATAAAATGATTTTTATGTACTAGTTTTTCCCCAAAAGTGTAAATACTATTTTGAACCACCGCGCCGTCCTTTTGTTTCAACCTTTACCTTCTGCCGTTAACATGTCTTTTACTTTTGTTACTTGTCTTTTTTAGAACAAGGGACAAGTGAAATTGGTTCGTGTCAAAAGGAAATATGTCTAGAGTCTAGAGTTAGACTAGAATCTGGAATGTCATTGGGTTTTTAATCCAGTCTTCATAGTCTTTTCACTTGATTAACTTTTGACAGCGTTTTAAACTTAATTTTAAAAAATTGAAGCCGAAATCTGAATTTCTTCAGCACAACATGACTCTGTCTGTGTTCTAAAACTTAAGACAGCCTCGAAAGAGGTGAGTGAGAATATTAGCCTGTCATTAATTATTATTTCATACTCAAGACTCAATACTCAGTGCTAAAATGTTGTTATCTGTGTGTCTTTCTAGTCTCTAGTTTTTTCCCAAATACTTCCGCGTTCCTGGAAAATTTCAGCTTTAAATTATACATGTTCCGCTACCAAGTTGATCATCTTCCTCGTCTTCCTTTTTTCTTCAAGCTATTAAACTATAGTGAATAATCAAAGTCATAATGGCTTTGTAAAAACACATATGAATCCATTATACGTGTATGTGTGTACGACATTTGCTCTATAAAACTAGCCATATATGCATTGGAATTTTCTATGTATCGCTGTAATCAAACCTCCACACTCCAAACTTCAAACGCCAAACTCCAAACTCTTCGTCTTCATTTCCATACTAAAGTTTTTAGTTTGTTGTTTGTAGACATTGTCCATCAAGGAGTCAATTTGTATGTCTATGTGGATGTACAATGTACAATCAACTATCCAAAAATTTTACCTGACAAATTTCATGTGAATGTACATTGTACATGCACCATTTTTGTTGTGTTGTACTACGTGTGTACAATATCCATTGTACATTGTACGGTCTAAAGTGAACACGAGTACTTATTTATTCAAAAAACACATAGGTATTACACTGACACTTTGTATTTTGTATATGAAAAGCTGGTTTTGATTTTTCTACTTGGACTCGAGGACTGTGGACCGTAGAACAAAACAAAGTTTATGTGTAGGAATTAAACGTAAACGTCAAGTAAGAAGCCATATAATATAATATAGTGTAGTGTGTGATGTGATGTAGGATGTATCGATAGTATTATATTATATGATACATGTTATGAGAAAAGATTTAATATGTGTATTGTAATGTGGTGGTTGGTCGTTGGTGCTATCACACACATACCATACTAATTCAAAGTGTAAACCAGTCCGAAGCTTTAATACATGGTATATAAAAATGCAGGTACCAGGTATCAGATATACTATAGTAACCTGTGTATAGTATACAATGTGCAATACACAAAGGATGAGAACTGAGAACAGGTAAAAAGTACAAAGACAAATACGTACAAAATACCTTGTGAATCCTCAATCAAGGATCAAGAATCCTCAATATACAATATACAAGTGTCATGTAAGAAGAGAAAACACAAAGTTTAAAAAATAATCAGCTACATAATATGTAAATATGAATATGAATTTATACCTACAGGAAAATCCTTTTCCATTTCATATTCCGACCTTCACTCCAACTTTGACACTTTATGCCTCATATAAATTAATCTACTACAGAACATAGTAAGTATAGAGCCTAGAGAGACTTACAGAAAATTCAAAAAAGCATATGTAGAAAATATAAACTGGTTGGAAATTTTCATTATGAATTGAAAATCTAAAACCTTTACGCCATATATTTACTATTTACTTGATTCTAGATTCTACCAAAAAATTCGTGTACTCCATACTTTTCCCACAAAATAAATGTACGTCCTTTTTACTTTTTACTTTAAACTAAACAGCAGAGTTGTCAACGGCGGAATGTAAATTATGACGAATATCTATAATATTCAGGTACAAGGTACGACTTACAATTTACAAGTCGTTTCTCCTTTGAACTCACTGAAACCTCAAGACTCAAGACATGAAATACGTTTTAAATTTTTAAGGTAATGCATAATGCAACCTTTTTGCCAATCCTCGATTTCGGCAGGGATTAAATTAAAATATTATATAGAAATTATTTAGTATCTTTTCAAGTCAAAAGTCACTGTATATTTCGTGAATGATTGGAAACGAAAAAAATTTATAATATTTTATTCCATGTGCTTTTCATATTCTAGGCTTATAATCGAAATTGCAGTGGCAGTTGCAAAATGAGCTCAATTTTTTAAATTAGTAAGGAAGCCAAAGGAAGTAATGGATGCTTCTCTATCGATATTATTATTCGCATTTGTATTGATCCTTTGACCCCCAAATAATCGATATTGCAAGTTGATAATTTACAAACACAAAATGACATGCATGAAAATATGAATATGATATGAAAATGAGTGCAAAGAAATTAAATTGCAGTGATGAGGCCTTATACTTCCACTTTTTTTTCTACATTTTGCACTACTGTTTCTCCTCTTTGTAATTACAATACTTATCACACAAAAAAATTTATGACTCTCCGAGATTTTATAACATTTAAAACAAAAACTGTGTCAATAGTCAGTATAACGTGAGCATTAAGTATTAAGTCTTGAGTCTTGAGTATGACAACGGCGTGAACATGAGCGTGATTTGAGATAGCTTTATATCAAATTTTCAAGTTCATTTTGTTCACGCTTTTATTCGAATTTTTCCTCCCTTCGTTTTTATTTGTCCCTTTTTCCTTCTTTCTCTTTTCCTTTCTTCATTCTCATTCTTCCATCATTCATCAATTTTCTAGTCATCATCCCTCATCACAACACACGAGGTTTACGTGTACATTGTGTATAATGTTTATACGCATTACAGAGCACGTTGTAATATGCATAATGATGATAAATGTACACTATAAAACATAAGAACCGATAAAATTCGGAAACTAGACACGTTTTAAAGTCATAATCATCAACCACTAGTGCACATGGCAATAACCATTATCATTTCTGCACAGTGGGCAGTTGAGCATATATAAAATATAAACAAATAGCACAAAAACAGCAGCAGCACGACTCTGCAACTACTTTTTACATAAATTTTCCACCGTCGATAATAATAATAGTAAATAGTCAATAGTAAAAGTGGAAGTAAAAGGAAAAGCGAGACATTTTTTCATGATACATGTGGTCAGATGTTTGAGGTCTACTATGTAAGTACTGCCCACTGTCTACTTTTAGTGTACTGATTATTATTACTTGTGTTTTGTGGTAGAAAAAGATGTGAAATAATGTCTAGTCTGTCAATCTTATTCTGTTTGATATTGACCATTGACCATGCATGACGATTTGACGATTGGCGATTATGATCGATTGTGGGTTTTAGTTTTAAACAATTTTCAAGTGAAACTACTCACAAAAGTCCCAAGTAAGCTTATAGATCATTCATCTGGACGTGTTGTAGTGATACTTTCCTCTTTTATCCCAAAAAAACAAATAACAAATATATTTATGCATGCATTTTTATGTATCGCAATTCCAAATTCCAACAATTGTCTTATTGAAACAATCACAATCCAATCCAAATATTCCTTTTAGATTTCAAATGAAAGTGTAAAAATCAGAAGAAACAAATGACGATTGACGATTGAAGATAGAAAATAACAATAAATTACAATTATAATTCCAAATCCTTTTGGATCAATTGAAAATTGAAACTAAAGATAAGTGGCTGTAAACAAAACACGCTCGTGTTCCTCTGATTATCACATGATAATGGATAAAGTAGATAATATGTATATATTATTCATCAATGACTATAATAATAGAATGATACATCTCAAATCTCAATGGGGGTTCACACTTTAGAAATAAACAGATGATTGAAATGGAGAAGAAAAGGCATGGTATGACTCTTTTCATCTCTTTCATCCACTGTACTCAAATTTACGTGCAGAATACATAACACACGGAGAATATACATGATACAGAATATTATGCTTGTTCTACCGAAGGAAAATGGAGCGTTTTGAGTTAAAAATAAAGGCTAAAGATTTAATTCAAAATTAACAATAACTGTTGAAGAGAAGCAAAAATTAAAATCGTTTAAGTATTTAATTCATGTGTATTCTTAATGAAAATCTAAAACAGCATAATATTTTGTATGCTGTGTATAAATCGGTGTAAGTAGGTAAACTAAACAAAAGTATAAGAACTAAACAGAGGAAGATAATCGTATCTACAGGTGGGATTCGATATTCATTCAGTTCAGTACAATTGAAACTATTTTCTTTAAATACATTTCTCCTGATACACACTTTATATGTATATGAGTGTGCAAAGTTATTACATACTACACACCTCTTTTATATCTTGCACTGTACACAGTACACGGTACACATACAATGAGGATGGTGAGACAAAAGGCACTACTACTACAAACTACAAGTAGCTATCTCATATCCAACACAAAGCAAAACTACAAACTACAAAATACGGACTCGAAACCATTTTGTCAAGGTTGAAAAGACCCTTGGGCCTTCTTTGTACTTACATGATTACATTCACACTAATAATAAAATGTATGCAACCCACCGTACATTGTACATTCTGTAGTTAGAAGATAGAAAGCAAGAAAGTTTAAACCTAGGATTAAGAATCAACCTGTTTTTTTATGTTGTAAATGGTCTGTGCTTGAAACATGTTACATATGTATGCTTTAAACAAGGTATATTCTGAATGTGTTGTGTACAGTGCACATGAATCATAAGACTTTTCTACCCCTGACTTTTGATTCTATTGTACATGGGACAAACTACAAACATTTTGTAGGTGTAGATTTGCGTTGAGCATGACTCTTTTCAATACTTTTTCAAATATTATTTTCTGTATCCGCAAAGATACAGAAAACGTACAGATTTAATATGTGTATAATGATGCATGTTAAATTTTAATGTTAATCAGTAGTCAGCAGCTGTACATTGTACATTGTACATGCACATGTAAATAATATAATATTCTGCGGATTTTATACACATAAATACATATGTTATGAATACTGGTTTGGTTTTAATTCAAGGATCATGAAATTTAATAGGTAATATATATGAAAATTCTACTGAATGGAGTACAGAGTCAATCATCAATTCAATAATTTTAATGTTGCTTCTGTTAATGGTCTACTGTATTTTCTGTATGTTTTAAGTAGGTATACACTATACAGTATACACATGTGCAATGTACGATGGCCCTATTTACTATTCCTCTCGCAAAATGTCTAAATCCTCTTGATTCTTTATTCCTTATTCCTCTCTTATTGATTATTATAAATAATTATAAATTATCATTTAATTCGTACCTAGCACGAATCTCACTACTAGTTTTGAGTTTTGACTTTTGAGGCTCATTCTGAGGCTTCGTTTGAATTTGAGGCAGTAGTCATTCTTTATTGTTCTAGAAAAATTTGCAAAGAAGTACTTTGTGTTGAGTGTTGAGAGTATAGACAAAATTTATTAAAATTATTGCAACGATATTAACACAAACCCCTGACCTAGGACGGCTCAAAACTCAAGACTCAACATTTTAAGATTTTTCTTCAGCTTCTGCCACTTGATTCTTGATCAGTTCTCTCACTTGGTATTTAATTCACTAGCTGTTAAACTGTAAATAAATACGCATGGTGTAAAGTATAAACTATTGTGGGTTGGGGCAAAGCTGATATCATCTTGTTCCATTTTTTGAGAAGTTGCTGGTTTTATAATCTTACATGTAAAAAATACATTTTGCATGTTATCTATACGCATTTTTGCTAAAGGTGATGATTATGTTGAATGCTCAATGTTTAATGTTCAACCCTGAGTTAATTTCTTGTATACGAGTCTCATTAACACCAAAGGCTGACGCCAAACATGATATGACATGATACTCGAATTATAACAGATATACATACTGCATGAGACATAATCCATAAGACGGATTCTGAAATCCGGCTTGAGGAAGAAAAGCACGAATTGAAACATGATTTTGTAATAATTTTTTTTCTATGATATTTATGCAGAACACAGAAAAAAAAGAATATGTGAAATCTAAAATCTGAATGCAAATTAAATATGCATTTACTGTGTGCATTTGTCATTTATGCTGCAGTTGGAGGGTTAAAAAAGGGGCTGCTTACTTTGAGATCTGAGATTTGAGATTTAAAAAAGAATGATAATGGTAATAAAAATGAAAATAATGATTTTTTTTCTCCTTTTTCTTCGTAAGTGTATGATGCAGCATAATATTACTTCATATCAGGCTTGCTTTTGGGTTTGGTTGAGTGTGGCTCGGCATGATTAATTTCACGCTTGTTATCTCTGCTCTTTTTTTTCATCTTCATTTTCCTCTTCATCTCAAATCTCTCCAGTCTCAAGTCTCAACTTCAGTACTATATTATACACTTTGCTTGTGATTTGATTTGATTTGAAATGTCATGAGATACATGAGACAGGAACAAAGAAAAAATAAAAAGCTCGAGTTAAAAAAACTGCGACTGAGACTTGATTCTGGAGACTGGAGACTGGAGATGAAAATGATCCCCTCTGAATCTGAGATGTGAGATGGAAAACGGCTTAAAATTCCGTGAGTATGTTAGGGTGAAACAGAATAGGATTTTCCAAACTCGCTTTTTTTCTCTTTCTCTCTTTCTTTTAAAGCCTTTAAATATCTATGTAGTGTGTTCATAATGTATACTTTATACTTGATCTTGTATAATGACTTTTTCAAAGGAAGGGATTCTAATTATTATGTAGTATGCATTGTTATTCCCTCCAGTACATGATTTTACAGCGTGTTATGATGATATTACAAAGACAGAGCTAACTGCTTACAACTTGCAACTACATGCATATAAATATAAATATATGAATGGAGGATGGAGAATTTGACAAACCACAATATACCACAATTTCCAGATCCAAATAATCTTCTTTGTCTCTCTCTCTCTTTCTCTCCGGAGAAATTCATTCCATCAACCCCTCGTTATGATACTCCGGATCTCGGTAGAAAGAAAACTTTTAAAACTCTCTTTCCACAAAGTGCAGTATACAACGTTGTAACTTGTAAGTTGTAAAGCACCAGGATAATTATCCAGTGATACGTGTCTAATTCCCATTGGAATTAGGAAAATGTGCATCTCATGCACATTCTCTCCATTGTCAAATCCGGTCTCTCATTTCTTTCATTTATTTCATATATTCACGCAGCCAAATCAAGCCAAACCAAACCAAGCTGTCGCTTTCACAACTCACAACCCTTTGTAATTTACGAGTCATATGTTTAGAGTTTAAAGTTAAAAGTATTTTTCTTTACTAATGAGAAATAAACGAGTATTTTTATATTGTCTTTTCCCTTACACGCTTTTGTACAAACTTTTTTGAAAATTGGAAAAAATAAAATATGCTTTATACTACTTGTGTTTCTGATATAATTTTATAAAATAATTTGCAAAAACCCTAAAATCCAAAATCCAAAATGAAGGATAAATCCTTTGATGAGCTCAATCAAATTATAAAGTAGAAAATGTACAAAAAATGTTTTTTAGGGTGGAAGTTGAAAAATTTTCCTCCTTAAAAGACTAAAGCACTTGCAATTTGTATCCAGAGTCCAGAGTTCAGAGATTCATTATTCTCCGAGCCCTCGAAAGGAAGAGGGAGCGTGATTAATAGATATATAGTAAATCCGGGGTTAGAAGTAGAGAGGATGCATATATGTAGAGATGCACTTGGTGAAATAAAGTTTCTTAAGACTTAAGACAAAGACAAAGAAGCGTACTAAGAGCTAAGAGCTAAAACTACATCAACTACTGTCTACTCTCTACTGTGGCTATTGACTATTGACTATATAAAGAGTGAAGAGAGTGAAGAGGGAGAACAAACCTTGTACACTCCATCAATCACTTTGGTAATTTCATTGGCATCCATTTTGATGATAAAGTTGAGGGTTTTTCCTCTTTAATCCAAATGATTTACTGATTTGTCAATAAGTCTCTGCTTGTTATTGTTGTTGTTGGTGGTGGTGTTGATATTGGTATTGGGATTGTTATTGTCACTCACAACTGTTACTGTGTTACTTTTCAAGTTTTTTAAGTAAATAGCACATCACACATTTTCCCAATTCCCAATTGATTTCATTCATGTAAAATGCAGTGTAATCATCCGGTGAAAAACTTGAAGTTGATGGTTCACAATGCCACAAAACACAAACTCATAAAACACAAAACAAAGTTGACATTACTATTCTCGATTCTCGATTGTCGATTCTTAAAACTAGAACTCGTACAAAAACTATTCACGATATCAACAGGACAATTTTGATGAATAATAATGTTTTCGCGAGGCAAACAACAAGTCTGATGCCCATCATTATCCAAATTCAAATTCCAATCCAAGATGAATCAAAAACACCGAAAAATTCCAAATCTTCCCAATTTCTTGCTGCTAATCCAGAGTTAACTTTTTCACTTGACTTTCTTTCACAAAAGGAAATGATTTTCCAGAGACTCTAAAACGTAGAATGTAGAATCTAAATTCCAGATTATGGAACAGAACTCGGTGCACAGTACAAGAAGGGTTTGAAGGGTATAAAAGTAAAAGTAAATGAGGATCCTTCACTGTTATTGGTCTTTTTTATTTTTATTTTTGCACCAAACTCGATCCAATCCAATCCAATCCGATCCAATGGAATCCAATCCAACTTACGGCGATTCAAGTCCAGGATCCAGAATTCCAAATCCCAATAGTAATAACGATATAGTAGATAGAGTATCGAATAGAAACTGTAGAATAGTCCCAGATTTCAAGTTAATGGAAGATTGTTGTAAATTCCACTTGGGATTTTCGTCGCACACTCACAGACACCGAACACAAAACACAGACCCACTGAAAAAGACACGGATAAATAAATCTCCACTTTTTTCAATTTATTGTTATGATCTTGCGGTGATGTGATTTAAGTCATTATTCCTTTTAGCGGGCTGAAGTAAATTAGTAAACGAGTGGAAGTGGATTAATCGAATTCCAAGATGCACTTTTGACTTTTGATTTTACACTTGTAAAATTCCACGTGGATATTTTACAATTTTGTAGCTTGTCCTGCTACAAACAGTTGAGTCCAAGTTTGATAAAGTGCTGTTCAACACTTTGAAATACTTGACACTGATTCAACTGTTCAATTTTCAATTTCCAATTTTCAATAGTACAGAGTTATAAAGTATACACTGAATGTAGAATGTAGAATGCAGAATGTATAATACAGAGTCACGTCACATTGAAACTAGTATCGTCTTGAGCGTAAAAACCGTGTGGCTCGCTCCCTTTCCAAAAGCATACTGACAACCACCAAGCTTCTACATGCTGCACTCTACACACAAAACTCGTTCTCTCATTCTTCCACTCTCTCTCTCTCTCTGTCTCTGTCTCTCTCTTTCAAAGTAAAGTTACTCTCACACACTAACTCACTATTCACTATTCGCTGCTACGTTAGATACGAAGATAGGAGAACCAGAGGTGCTCTCCTGGTGCATTTGTGTAACTTCCTTCTTCATCTTCTTCTTCTTGAAGAAAAGTGTGTGCACATACTAGAAATAGATATAGATATAGATATACATGCAGCCTGAGACAGAGAGGCAGAGTTGAAGAAATTACATTGTACATTGTACATTGTGTGAAGAAGAAAGAAGAAAGCATGAGCTCTGTCCTCTGAATTTCCCTCTTACAACTTTTCTTACAAAATATCACAACATCAATTCTCATGTGTAATGTGCATGTGTCGTTATGTTGCCGTTTTATTCTTCCCCCTTCCTCCTTTCTCTTTCTTTCTTTCTCTCTGGACCAGAAGCAGGATGAGGACACCGAGGGCCAGAGTCGAAAGTTGAATGTTAGATGTTGGATTATAAGGAATGAATTTCTTCTCTTCCCTTGTCTTCTCTTTCTCTTTCTCTCTGTATGTTATATAATATAAATATAAATGTATGTATACGTTTATACATTTTCTACCGGCAACCAGCAACCAACGACAAACAACCAACAACCGTTCTATCTTCCGTACCTTTGTTTTTGGATGATATTAGGTAGTAGCATCTTGTTTTCTTTCTCCTTTTCTTCCCTCTTTAATACAGAAAATACTGTGGACTGTGCAGTTGGTGGAAAATGGAGAGAATCTTCTTCCGTGTAGACTGTAGACTGTAGACGTATATAGACATAATCCTATCAATATAAATGATACACTGGGCAATATCCACACTCCATAACATGTCTTTCATCATCTTCTCACTTCTTATTCGTCTTCTTCTTTCTTGGTTTTCTTCAGTTTCTCTTATATTCATTAGGAAGCCCCCTAGGGAACTGGTTCCAAGTTGTACAATAATAATAATGGTGAAATGTCCCATGTATTGTATTGTTTTATTTTGTAGATTCTAGATTGTATATTGTAGATACTTTTGTGAATGGCGTGTCTCATGACACATTTATGTTATAGGTATATTATATTATATATTATATACATCCATGTGTGTGTGTATGTATACTTATTTATTAAACTGAATTGAATTGAATTGAGCTGAACTGAACATTGGAAGATGGACACATAAGTAACAAACAAGGGAAAGGGACAGGAAAAGGATCAAAGAAAACGACAACAACAACAATACAATGACAGAAATTCCTGACAGAATGTTGTGTAACTTGCCAAAACTTTTCCCTGTTAAAACCCGACAAGTTTGACCTAATAATGCGTGTTGTACAATACAATATATTGTATGTTGTAGTTTTGTCCCTTGGAAAAGTTTGCAGATTATAACATTTCAGCATATAACATATAGTTGTACTACTTTGGATAGTGTGCAGAAAGTAGAGTGTACCCACAACAACATCTACGTCTTTATTTTGGATTAGTTTACGTTCCTTGTACTTGTATGTTGTAACTTGTACGATGTGCCAGTGCCATATACACAATACTGCTGACTGTACACTTTATTGTAAGAAACTGGAAACATTTCCATATTTTGTTTGCCATCTCTTTGAGATTGTGATTACAAGGAACATTTTGGTAAACTTCCTTAATAATTTGACAATGCACGTTCTACATTCTGTGTACACTGTACACTTTACATTGTACAGCATGTAGTGTACATGTGTGGCGTAATTTTGCTTCGAGTCACCACTAGAATTTAGTTGGAATCAATTATTTTATTATTACTTGCTGTATGTATACATGAACATTTCATGTATTCAAGTATCGACCAAATTATTTTATTAATATTCTGAAGCTGTTCTGTACTCTGTATTCTGGAGGATTATCAAGTAAAATACATATAAATATTTTTTGTAGTAGAAGATTTGCAAATTTCCACCTACAACCATGAAGACCATGAAGATTTATCTATATAGGATTTACGAAGATATGTGAATCCAAATAAAGGATTAAAAATGTTTTAGCTGTTAAGCTTAATCCATTCATGAATAAGTCTGAATTAAGTAGTATAAAAATGTGCTCATATGTTTACATGTTTTCCTGTCCTATTTCGAGATAAAAAGAAAGCAAAAATACTAGAAGTGTAATAAATCTTTCTACATATTTTTTGGGATTGATATCAAAATGATTCTATTATTCAAATATCTCTTTTACTTCTGTTCCTCTGAAGCCATTTACTTTTTCCATACATATTTCATGAGATTACTGCACAAATACTGATTAAAAGAGACACAACATTTTTTCTACTGTGCAAGATCCAAGAACTGAAGAATCTAATCTGAAAGTTACTGCAAGTTATTTTCTTATAAAAATGCACAAAATTAACAATGCTACAGCTTACATGGTGTTGCAGAGAAATTGTGTCACTTGTGTCACCTCAAGCCACAAGATATTTTGATGAGCATAAAGTATGAAGTATAAATTCAGTGATTTTAACAAACAATTGAGCATCAAATTAACTTTTTTTGAGGAAACCCCATTAAGAATGCCTACAAAATGATGTTGAAGGCGACAGAATGATTTAAGGCACCATTCTCAATTTTCAGTTTTGCTCTCTTCCTGTTTCTCTTTCCTTTTCACTGTAACTGAAATTCCTTCATTTCTAATTCTTTTTTGAACTTTGGTTCCATGTGTCGCATTTTGCCATTTGTATATATTGTACATTTTACATTGGCTGTGAATGTAAAAGTTGTAACTGAGAATTTAGAATTGGCAATCGGCAACATTTACATTTACATGTACTAGAAGCTAGAAAATACGAAAGGAAAAGTTTTTCAGAGACTTGGTAAATAGCTTTTTCGCTTGCTTGATTTTTCTCACCAGACTCTAAAGGACTCCTAAATCCATCCCAAATCAAGTCTGTCGTCTTTTTTTACATGTGAGCGGAACGGAAGTAAAGGACATGAAATTGAAAATCAGGACAGAGCAAATCAGAGCAAAGAAATCAGATTTTTCTTTCTCTTTCTCGTTCTGTTGACTCTTGAATCTTGACTCTTGACTCTTTTGCTATGCAAAAATAAGTTCTTGTGTCTAGAAAATCTAGAAAATCGGGCTTTGCTCATCGGGACATGCAACGTTTTTGTATACAATCCACATTCTGCATGTACATGTTTTACATACATGAGTTGAACGGTTCAAACTCCAACAAGCAGCAAGTTCCTGAATGAATGAATGAATGAGAAAATAAATTTGTCCTCATTTTATTTCATTCTACTTGCTCTTATTTTCAACTTTAGTTTAGTTTTAGCCCTTGATTTTTGCTTTCCTCTCTTATTTCCCTCTTGCTCAGTCGTTTCTTCGTTTAAAAGTAATGACTTTCTTTCTATCTCTGTCTCCTTCTCCGATGCTGCCATGTGCATGTAAATCTCTCCTTTTTTCTCTTCTATAGATTTAAAATTCAAAATGTCGAATTTCAAATTGAACTTGCAAGGGAAAGTTTGTACTTTGTACTGTGTATAGTGTACACAGTGGATTAATAGTGTGTTCACTGCTCAATGTTCAATATTAAGTATACATATAGTACACACTACAAACATCACTATTGTTTCCTTATTTCATAGTGTCTCTGAACTTTGAATACTGAATACTGAGTGACTTAACTACTTTGAAACGCTTACAGAGAAATGCTAATATAATAGACCTTGTATATTTTGTATTTGTATTTGTTTAAATATGCACATGTATGACTTTCTCTCTCTCTGTTTTTCTCTTGTGTTGAAAAGTCAAATGTAAAGGTTCATGATTACTGAACTAGAAGATAGACAATACACACAAGACAAGGCTTTCTACAATCTTACGATGGTATACATGCATATATAGAAGATGTAACAATGTTGTAAGTTGTAACACGTGTACATTGTACATATGCATAAAACAGAACAAGAAATTTCATGGAGCTCAAGTTGCCGATTCAAATTCAGATTTCAACAAAGGGAAGAGTTTTCTTTACCCAGCGTAAGAGAAAGAGTAAGAGTGAAAGAAGACAGTGCGACAGAGAGAAAGAGAGGGAGAGAAAAGAGTGGCTAGGGTAAAACGTAAATCTGAATGAACACAGTCATAAAGATAGCAACTAACCCTTTCTTATGGAAACATTTACTGCTTCCTCACCATTTCTATATGTGAATACATACACAGAAAAGCACTGTTTGTCTGTCTTCTGTCTATTCACTAGATACTAGACAGTAGACACTAGGCTTGCTTTCCCTCTATTTTTATATCCACATGCATAAATATTATATGAGCTACACGTCGGATGGTGGTATTTATATGTACAATGTACAAGCAGAAAGCATGTACAAAATACAAAAGACAGACCTTCAACGTTCCTTTAGACGAGAAGAGAAGAGTAAAGAAGAAATGGTGATACAAAACAGGAAATACGTATAGATGGATAGATAGGTTAAACCTTAAACTGTGCATTTGATTTCCTTTTTTTCAAGTTCAAGCTATTTTCTCTCCTCTTTCTTTCTTTCTTCCTTTCTTTCTAAGACGAATGCCAAATGTTCATGTATTCTGCGTATATGTGTATGTATTATATTATGTAAAATATGAAAGTTTGCAGGGCAATTTAGAACTGCATTTTACCCCAAGTCTTGATTCTTGATTCTTTTGATATTGTCGATTCTAAGTCTATATACTGAATACAGACTACAGACAGAAAAATATAGATACAGTGTGCAGTGTGCGGAGAGAAAAGAAAAAGAAGAACATGAAGACGTCTCCGTGGGTTAAATTCACTGTACATTTTCAGAATTCAGAACTATATATACATAAAGATAGATGTGTATGAAGTGAAATGAACTGCAGTTCATGCTTCATGGAACAGGAAACAGGACAAAAGGGAGGAGAAAGTATCTGTAAGTACTTAGAATACTAGAATCCAAGGGCTTTCTCCTTTAAATTTCAAATTCATATGTGTGAGGGTAATAGAATTTTGGATGCTGGCGATATGTGTGCTCTACCATGATAATTTTTTATGTTATACAGTGAATCCAGGTTGAGAATGGACAACGGACATTGCACCAGGCCAAAGGCTACCAAAAGAATTGTGAAAATTGTACTGCATCAGTTTTTATTACTGAAGTCTATGTGTATAGTGTATACATATGAATATATACATTTATTTCTATATTGTTCATTGTGTTTTGTGTTATAGGTTGTAGACGATCTGGGTATAAAAGAGAACGGGAAAATGCCCAAATATCAAATACCAAATACCAAATAAATAGTTTTATGTGCACAGACTGAAGCATAATGACTTCAATTTCCTCAAAATCTCCACGAGCGGTCTAGAATGTTTAAGCTGGACAGAAAGTGGATTTTTCATTTTGTAAGCTGCCCACATAAACCCCAAATGCACAGAAGATGGTTCCACGATACTCAAATGGTCCATACGATTTCATCTCATATTTAATTTTTTGTTTCCTTTCTTTCTGGTTTCTGGAATTAGGAGCATTTTTACCAATCTTTCTTACACAGTTTAAAAATCTGTATTTATTTTAGATTAATGTTGAGTTTCTAGTTTTATTGTCATGCATGATAAATTACAATATAAGAAAAAGGTGTGAGAATAATATTACAAATTACAAACATTTTTGCGAACGGAGAACCAACATTTTGTTTGAAATAAGTACTCGTATAAGCTTTCTGACCAAAACTGAGCTTTAAGATGAAAAGGAAAATGTGCCATTTTCTTCAATAATTATTAATTACATTTCAAAATATTAATATTGTTTTTTGTAATTTTTGTACCACACAGAGATACTTTTATATTTCTGGGACTGGAGCAAAAAAGGGAACATGAAAATAAATTGGAGATCAAATTTGCAAAAAACATGCAGCTTGTACAAAAGAGAAATCAGTGTTACAAACCTAAAGTCCTCTTTACTAGCACTAGCACTAGTTGGTAGTTGATAGTAGGACAAATGATCACAGTATGACTCCACATGAGACAAAAGACCTCACTGACTTCCAGACATTAATGAAAATCGAGTATGCACAATGTACACTGTACAATGTACACAAAAGCAATGTGTTATCTACTGACTTTACATGCACATGCACCTTTTGTGAGTTATTAAACAAAGATATCGCGAATGGCAGATGGTTTGCTAACATTATATTTTGCTTAAACATACTTTTGGTACTGATGAGTCTTTGAGATTGCCGATTAGTTAAAATCAAATCAAAGCCAGAGCTTCACATACATTTGTATAGTCCACACTATGGACATCAGTGCAGTTGACTATAGGAACGTATGGTGCATGTGCTTTTGTTTTCCTATCCTCATTTTGTAAAATATCCATGCATAATGTGTATACAATACTTGTAATGTGATATTGCATTCTCATTAGAATATCTGCAATCTTTAGCATACATATGAGCATGTCCCTTTTTGACTTTTTGAGGATGTCGGCCATCAACCATCAGTCACATCAACAGAATGCAGAATCATACATTTATCTAGAATCTAGAAATTTAGAATAAGACTTGGACCAAACAGAAGTCACAGTCTCATGAAAGTTTCAACAATTAATAAAGTATTAAGTCAAAACGCCAATCCTTCTGACAATGAATAGATACTAAATAATAATTCCATGTCCCTTTTCTCTCATCTTCTCTAATCAGCTTTGCGTCACTTTTCCAAGCGTGTATATGTAGTAGCAAATGCCATTTCATTATATTCTATGTTGCACATGTAAATTTTATATCGCATTGCGTGTGAGAAAAAAAGAACATATGTATGTGACGAGGAATGAAAAAAAATGAGTAGAGTTCCTTAATTATTTTAATTTCAATCAGCTGATTACTTTTGAACCTCGATTCTCGATTCTCAAATCTCAAATCATGTGCAATGTGCAACTCATGAATTTATTAAGTAGCAGTAGTACTAAATCGCCTGATTCTGATTTTTGATATTAAATTTCAATAGAAGTCCATCTCTCGCATCATCGATTATACATTATACACTTACGATGTAAAAATGTACTACTTTGGCCGAATCTCATTAAAAATATTACTGTTTTATTGGTGCAATCTCTCTCTCTCTTTGATTTCAATACGAGGTTCAAGTTGTAAATTATCTCATGTGACCTCAAAAACTGCAAAATACATACAACAAACACGGTGAATTTTTAATTGCACGCAGATTTAATAAATCCATTTTAATTTACCATTTCAAATTATGTCGTGTTGACTTTTAGGTTTTTGTTCAACAAGCATGAGCTCAAGTACTTTGTCTCATCACGTTTTAAATGCAACGATTATTTTCCTTAAATTCAACAACTCTTTAAGCTTATCTAATTTTTAGTGATTTTCAATTTTTTTCGTGAATGAAATGCCTTGAACATTGTTAGTGGAATCTGGATTATGTATAAAATTTTGAATTTTATCTGTGTTTTTGCCTTCATGGAGCGACGTTTTCTTTTCTATCAATCAATTGTTATTCAAATGCTAGAAGAAATGAAGAAGAAGAAGAAGAAGACTACTTATTTGTTAAACAATATCTACACAGAAACAAAAAAAACTCAAATATCAATATCATAACACATGTTCAATTGTGACCTCCTTTTGATCAAAGTTTTTGAGCAAATATTGAGAATACATACACGATGATTTTCA
>JAQGBI010000042.1:0-41103 GCA_034698325.1 Sminthurinus elegans | reverse complement strand
TTGCTCAATCCTCCTGGATATCGCTGAGCGGACTGATCCCTCACGTGGATGCTTGTGATGTTACTCAGTGTCTCCACCACCATCGAGGAGCGGGATTGAGCAGTCACATCCGTCAGCATTGCTAAATACAACATGCACCATTTATTACTTTTTCCAAAACATGAAAACAACTTATTTTCCTATTCTTTTTGTTATTCTCACCGATTCCAGGGCTTTGAAGCCAAATGAGCCGCTCATTAAAAAAACGAATCGGACCTTAAAAATAAATGAAATTATTCAACAAGAATTATTATTTGTTCATTTTTTTTACCCCCTTTAAAAGTAATTAATGTTTTTTATTAATCAAAATTTCAAGTGTGAATATCCCTCGTTCCTCACCTGAGATGGCGACATCAGGGAAATTCTGGACAACTCTTGGGATTTGAACTGCTCTCGCTCCCGCAACACTGTAACTCAATCGCTGAAGAGTAGAACCGGAACTGGAGCGAGTAATAAAATAAACAATGGACAAGTCCACATCAATTGTAAATCCTTGGATTTTAACTCCAGAAAAAAATCCAGTTTCGTACAGCACGGAATGTTTGTAGCCGTTCAGTCTGAAATTCAAATGGTTCATGAAACTTGTTAATTGAACATGAGAATAAAATAAATCCCGTATTCACATTGAAATGCAAGTAGTAAAAACCTGACCTGCTCATCTCAAGAGAATGTTCCGTACTCCAAAGTAAATTCCCTCTAAAACTGTCCAGACAAATTTCTCTAGCTATCGTCACAACCTTGAGCCATTCCACATTTTCCTCCGAGTCATTGCAATGATGAAGAGAGCACCGAAGTATCGTCTGCTTCTTTGGATCCGACCAATAAATCTTCTGCCCAATGTAATCAAATGCAACGGACTGGGCAAAGGAGATCCCGAGGACTTGAGTTAATTTAGGAGAAGTGGATTTATTTTCCGCCTCATAATGAAATACAGATCCGTTACTGAGAGCAAAGAGGACGGATGCATCGTCATGCCAGGCCAAGGACCAAATGTAGGACGGGCCGAATTGACGATTGAAATTCCGAGGCCCTCCCACCAAAGAATTCCTCCCACTTCCACCCCCACTAACAAAGGGAAATGCAGAAAAGGTGGGAGGATTTCCATTCCATTGATTGGGGGAAACAAGGAGATTCACATGTTCACCGAGGGAATCGGTTGAGTAAAGTCCATTTTGAGATGCCCAGAGGAGACTAATATTATAGGCAGTTTCTTTCAAAGTTCTTGCTTTCACAGCGGCTGACAAAGGTCCACGTCCTGAATCCGAATATGCGAGGACTTGAATGGAATAAGTGGCGGATGGACGAAGATTTTTCAATACAAATTGATTCTCAGTAACATTTGAGACAGAACCATTCCCGGAAACGAAAACTTGATACTTCCAATTTGTCCACGCACTTTTACCTGTAAATGAACCATCAAAAAGAAAACAAAATAGTAAAGTACACATTGTCACAACATTACATTTTTTGATATTATATTTTATTATACTACGCAATTTATGCAATCCAATCATAAATTATAAATGCCTGAACATAATATGTTGATTTTTTCTACTAGTGACATCAATAATATTCCTATCTGTAATGTGTCTATTTTTTATAATCTATTCATATAATATTTTATAACTGTAATATTATTATTATTGTTATTCTTGTTATTGTTGGTCGAGTTATCTGAGGGTTTTCAAGAGAGGGGAAAAGAAAGAAACAAAAACGAAAGAAAGAAAGAAAAGAAAGAAAGAAAGAAAAGAAAGAGAGAGAGAGAAAGTGAGAGAGCATACCTGTGCACAAGGAATTGGGGCCCTCGTCAACTGCATTGTCAGCCAGCGAATGTGGAAGTGAACCAAAGCTAAATACAATAACTAAACATACAAGGCACTACAGAATATCCCAAAAAATTACAGTTTCTAACTTCAAGTCCAGCTACTTTTTTTTATTATTTATTTTATATAATTTATCAAGATAAAGAGAAATGTGTCAAGCGTAAAACGTCTTTTGGTAAAAAATCTAATAAGTTATTCTGTCCTCAGTTTTGTAGTAAAGAGAAAAGAAGAAGAAAGGAATTATTACAAAATTAAAGTGACAAGTAAGAAAAGAAAATAGTCCAAAAATAATAAAACAAAATAAAAAATACAGAGCTACAGATTAAGCTATTCTTTTACAGTTTGGACAGCCACATACTTTTTCAGTGTCATAAGTATAGAATTTGGGGACTTTTGGGGGAGTTGTGCACAGGTGATGCTGTATTTCTGTTCATGTTTTGTTATATGAAACAAGTGGATTTAGTATGAATCAATTATTCTATGCCCCTCAACTTGCCTTCATCACAATGATAACAATAAATATGTACATGTATGGATTATTATCACTATAAAAATTGAGCATTTCATTTATTTGCACCATTTTTCATTATTTCCTATTACGATTTTCACAGGTTTCTTCTTCTTCTTCTTCTTTCAATCCATAAAATATTATTGTTCCTTTTTTCCCTTGACTTATTTTTTTGAGCTTGTATGATGAATGTGATTGTTATTATTATTGATTATTGATTACGGGATTGTTACACTATAAATAATATGTATGAATAAAGGTACAAGAGACACAGTTGTAATAAACTGTACATAATATCTCATCTCATCAGTACAAGAATAATATATTATTTTGACACGTTTTCCCCATCATTTTAACGTAGCGCATAAGTACAGAAGGCTCCACACTTTTTTCTTTCTCTATTTTTCTCCCATTTCATTTTACAATAAAAATTCAAAAGTATTGCAACTCAAACAAGATAAGAGTGACGAGTGCTATCAAAGCAAAAATTTGATGTATAAATATTTATCCATGTATTTTGGATATCTTGCTTAAGCTCTACACATGTATTTTTCCTATAGATTTGTCAGTATTTCCTGAACATATTTTATAATAATAATATATCTTTCTTACGTCTTGTCTGTACCGCAATAATAATAATAATAATATATATTTTAAAGGAGAGAGGATACTAAATTATTTTTATAGTAAATAACAAAAAACAAAGTATTTCTTGTGATGAATTGAGCAATTTTTGTATAGGACTAAAATTCCACACGCTAATCCTATTTTTGTAAATTACATTCCTGTGCATATAAATCTATTATGTGCGGAGTGCACCTTTACCATAATAATAATTATAATATACTTATTTTACAGAATATATTATTAAATTAGTATCATGTGTATCATAAATATGACTACGAAAAGAAAATAGGAACAAACAGAAAGGGAAATGGCCAAAGTTCAAGATATGATGAGGACAGAAAAGTGTGTGCACGCATAATATAAAAATTTAGAAAAATATTTAGAGAGCCGTTTAAATTGCTCAAAAAGTTTTTCACTTGTTCATGAAGACAACAAATAGAGCCTACACATAATATTACACATCCTCAATAAACTCCTCGTTTTAAAATGTGAGATTATCTGTGTTTACGTAAATAGTATTCTAAATTCTAATAAGAATCATGTAGAGTTACAAGACCAAAAATACGAAAAGGTCAAAAAGTCTACATGAGAAATACTTTTATTTAAAGTTATTTAACGCAATTCTCTCCTTCTCTCTCTCTTCTACTCACTCTTCTCTTTTTTTGAGCAAAGGTCACACAGATTGGAATAACATGTATTATAAAGAAATAGATTGTATTTGTGCTATAATCAAAACTCTTAGATTATTTAAGTAGCTACGATAAATGATTATACATTTTAAAATGGGAAAAAAGGACAAGAAAAACACATAATCAGAGAGAGTGAAAGATTTGGTGAGGGGGAAAAAGTTGATATTTTTACATATAGGCGCATACGCATAACGACCAAGGACCAACCCAGGATAAACTGATTATTATAACTCGCGAGTATTTTCATTTTTTCTTATTCGGAATAAAATTACAACATTTGTATAAATATAAATAATATATATTTTGTCCCTATAAATTGATGCTGCTTGTGAGGATTTTCAGTTGTCCTGTACGCATACTTACTTCTATTTACGAGTCCATCTCATAGTTTTGCTGAGTGAAACTGAGACCCATCAAAACTTGTAATTTATCTACATTTTATTGTGTGATATTTTATGTGCATCCTACTTTTTTTGTCTACATCTTTACCAAATCCTCTCTCTTGCTGGCTAGACTCACTATTTTTATTTATTTATTATTTATTCTGTAATTTGTATTATTTCATCATGTCCTTCTCCGGCCACTACTCCTTTTATATTCATACATATTTTATTTTCCTAAAACACCGCTGTGGTGTTCTGTGTACAATTTCTAATTTTTAATCTGTCTAGTTTTCTGAGTCTAAGATTCTGATGAGTGTACAATGATTATATAATGATGATGATAAAAACGATAAACGAACCTAAACCAGACATAATTGGAGGTGGACGCCAACTAACACGAGCTGAAGTTTCATTTTGGGCCCAAAACAGAACAGCGGCATACACAAAAAATAAACATGGAAATCATGGATTAGCTTTTTGTCCTTTTGTATTGTCTATTCAAGTTATTGAGAAAATGTGAAGAATTGTTGTGAAATGGTTGGTTGTAGACTACCTTGGCGTGTCCCCATGATGACTTGTGCTTTGGTTGGAGGGGCCATTGGGATGGGAATGGGTTGCAAATCCGGATGGAAAATTAAGATCCGGGAGCAGGGCTGATGTCGTTTAGCAATGTCATAACTGTTTATTTATTACAACCACAAATTATTATTTGGAATTCTATTTATTATTTCCTCTCCAATCTATTTTTTGATCCACTTTTCTCCCTTTCTAAAAAATATCATACCTGTTGTGATAAAAATTCTTTTGCAGTCCGTTGTATTCTTCAATCACCACACCTTTATTATTTACAAAACAATCAAAACAGATGGTCAGAATCAAATAGTGTAAAAGTTTCAACTATAAGTGGATGATGGAAATGGATTGGGGTCTACTCACTTTGACCAGTCGTCCCATAGAAAATCCCATTGAAAGTTGTTAAAGACAAAACATGGTTGAATTGTGGACTTTGAGTATTCTGACGAATGTCCGTTTCATCTCTGCAAAATACCAAAATGTGTATGACGGAATTAGCACAAAACACCTTGTCTGATATCTCAAGGGTGGATAAATGTGACTATGAAATAATGATTAGGATTTCCCATTCCTCACCCATCCAGAGACACTGAGAGCACAGTATTCTTTATCCTGTGCACAATCAAAATCCTGTAATTGACGAAATCGACTGTGAATGGACCCAAAATCCCGGCAGTTTCAGTTTGGATGACGGGAGTGGGCACGGCGTTGTCTGAGAGTAACATGTCCATTTTGAATAGTCCACCAGGTCGATTCGGCGTCGGGTCCACCACCCAGTACAGAAATCTATGGGAAGAGGATACATTTTAGGATATTTCTTCTAAAGAAAAAGAGAGTGGGATTTTATGATGGAACAAGTTTTTACCCTGTGAAGGGGTCTGCGGTGAAGTCGATGGGTTGGGTGCTCAAATAAGGATAAATAGTCTCGAGATTCTCTCCATTCAAATCACATCTTTTGATGCACCAAGTGTTGGACGCTCCAGATCGTTTCTTCTTGCCCAAAATATATAATTTATTATGAAGCCAGTCCACAGACATGAAATATGCTAAAATGTCCAGTCGTCTTCTTGGAAATAATATCAGAGACTCATTCTTGTCCAGAGCTTTCCTCACTATTTGACCATCTTCCGTGGCAATAAATATCCATTTGTACTTAAAGTGCGCTGCAATGGCTACAAAAAAAACATCCCCAAAATTACTGTTTCCTCCATTTTCTTAATTTCTTCTACGTATTTACAATCTACACGGCTTGTAAAAGGGATTCTCCTTGATCAAAACCATTTATTTTGTATTATATTTACCAGTAATATTTTGATTGGAAGCGAATACAGTGACATCCGGCTCCACGAGTAGCTCCAGCTGCTGCATGTACACATCTCGCACCCCTTGGAGGATGAGTCGTGGCTCGGGCCGTTTGGAAATGTCATTGGAAATGGAAGACTGCGGAGTGACAAAGTGAATGTTTGCAGCGTCTCCTTCGCCCTCGGAATTCTGGGCAGAGATGGACAAGGAGTAGTTTGTGTTGGGCATCAACCCCGAAAAAGTGTACCCTCTCGGATTATGAACTATCGGAATATCCTGATTGTCCAACCACAAGACAAAACACGTGTTTTTACAGGGCTAATTTGATGCCTTCTTAAATGAAATGAGTGACTGAATAAATGAGGAGCTTACTTTAATAATGGCATTTCCATTTGGGATTTCGTGAAGTTTGAGTATGTATGCAACCTGCAAAATAAAACCACCCGTATTATTTCCCCCATTCAATAATCACAATTATTGCTAAAAAAACAAGAGGTTGGGAAAGCATGAAACTCACGAGTCGTCCATTTGGCTGAGAAGGCGGGATCCAGGTGACGGAGACACTGAAAACAAGATATCGAGGATAAAATGAGAGGATTTTGATTTAGTTGAATGTTGATGGATGGTGGAGATTTGTGCTGTACCTGGTGTTGCTGATGGGTTGAATGCTGGTGATTTCTGGAGGATTCGGACGGCCTTTGGGACGAGTGGTGATTGGTTTGCTCTCTAGGGTGTAGAGGGGTGGGAAATCAGTTGCCAGAATCCAGCCGATTCTAAACTGCACGGACAAACAGGATAAAATAAAGGTTCAAATGGGAAAAGTGTCTTGTTTGGAGATAATTTTGGAGGATTGATTGAGGGAACACCTGAGAAATGAAATGTGTCCATGTTTTGTGAGTAGTGAGTGGAATGAAAGTGTTACCTGGTATTCCGTGTAGGGTTTGAGTCCATCCACTTGGAAGGAAGTGGCATTGAGAGGTTTGGTGGTGGGGATGGTTTCCCAGTGACTGTTCCGCTGGTAGATTCGCCTCTGAATTGTGAAGGCCAAATAAGGCAATTGTGGACTACACCCGTCCCACCGCAGCTCCAGCGAATTACTCTGTCATACACAAAACACAAAACATGACAACATCAAAACACATCCCGCCAATAACTTTCATCTATTTCAGATTCTCTTCTCTTTCATTCTCTTCCATCCTCTTGCATTGAGATCAACATTCGTGAAGAGTGAAGAGTAAGAGAAAACCCCAGTGAGATTCTGGAGATAAATAATAAAAGTGCATTCCATTCTCTATTCTCTATTCCACTACATGCTCAATTCAAATTTAATAAAATCTACTCCCCAATCTCCCCAAAACCTTGTGTACACCACAAAAAAAGTATGTTATCCAGTATGATTTGCTGACCTGTAGTGAGTCTGAAGTTAAAGTAGGCGCATCCAGTAGCCCCAGAAGACCTGCTCATTCAACATTCATTAATCAATCAACAACTATTTTAGTACATGCTGGAATATTTTACACGCATAATTACAATTTTATGCATTCAATTTCCACATGTTTTTTTGAAGGTTTTTGGCAAATAGAAATAAAAGGGAATAAAAGATATGGATTTTATAAATTGTAGAATATTTAGTTAGAAAATAAAGGGAGGGGAAAAGATGCGTCTTTATTCCGACTTGATTTCATTGGAGTCTGTCTGAGTTGGTTGGAAGTTGGGACGGATGTGACATGTGCATTGTGTATGTATAATTCGTAGGTTTCTCATCTTGAAACAAAATCAAAATCTCTCATTCTCATTTGAAATTGGACAGTGGAAAAAAAGATATTATGTAAAATGTGCACATAAAATATGAAAGACACTAAAACCTTCTCCGCTGCTTCCAGTTTTTTCCACATAAACTCATGTCTCCACATTCTACTTTTCAGTGCTGAACTTGATTCTATTTGTTGCTACAATTTAGGATTGGGCGTACAATTACATGAGCATATTTCTTCCTATAAAAAGTAGGACAAGGGAGTTTTTTGGGAGACATTGACTTTGATTTTGTGTTCCACCTACAACCAAAATCCATCCCATCCCATCCCAATTTCACTCCATACTTTTGTTCGGGCTCAAGCGCAGTCACAAATACAATACCCTCTGCGCCTTATCATCTACAACCTCAAGCGGTGTCATTTTCTCATCCCACACTTGACTTTACATTTCATTCTAATTTCTGACCTTTGCATCTTGATATATATATTCTGCATTCCATTCCGTCCCATCCCAACACGTCCTGAATCATGAACAATACTTGGAAATGAAACTTTGTTATACTTTTTCCATGTGAGCAGACGAAGTGAAAAATCATGGATAAAGATTCTGTCGGTTTTCTCAAGTGGGTTGATGAGCTTAGATATTGAATATGGAGGATGGAGGATGCGGGATTATGGAAGGGATGACTGAGGATTTCCGAAGAATCCGGAACCACGGGGTTTCCACACAAAACTCATAGTCAATGTTTCCCAATGGTGCCTCGTCATTGTCCGCACAAGATAACAACTCAACTGCACAAAGTCCATGTCTACATTTTGTTAACTGGATTACGGGGATTTTGTCATCCTGGAGAAGGGAGAATTAGAAAGCCCTCTTTCTTTCACACTATTCTGAGCTGCGAGTCCACTAGGAAAAACTTTATCATAAAATGAATGACATGGGAAATGATTGTAATCCCAACACAATGGCCCATTGTTCTTCTCTCGTCTTTAACTCTTTGCACTCGGACTTCCCATTTCTCTCTTTCTGCTTTGTCATCATTTCCACCTTTCCTGCAACTCCTAATAGAAACTGCTGCACAATACACCACCGTCCCAACTCAAACCATCCCATTTCATCATTCTCAAATCACACATGAAATTTCCAATCTCTTCTCTTTCCAATCAGACACTCCAATTTTGAAATAATGTTAATTAAATGGTCCTGCTGTAAGAATGAATGCATAATAAAAATGGATGGATTGATTTGAGTAAATTGTAAACTTTACCACAAATGATATTGTAATAATCTTCCACAGCTTTGCTGCATCCCACTTGACACGCGTACAGTTCTCTAAAGTTGCCCTCTCGATCAGTTCCGCTCTGCTCCACCAAATTATTCACATTTCATTTCATGTGTTGTTAACAAGTATAATTTAGTATAATAATTATAGGAGTGTACAAAAGGCGGGAAAACAACTCACACAGACGCTGCTGCAGCCGTAACCAAGTCCAGTCTTCCATTTTTGACATCCTTGAGTCATACAAATTTCTTTGTGATTGTACTGCAAACAAACAAAAAAAGCACATGAGTTGAATTTGTATTAGTTCATTTGATTCCTCGACAATTACATCATGTCCTGAAACTGATTGTGAATCACAAACAGTGACAAATCCACTTGCATAGAAAATGGATTCCTCTTAAACAAAGGAATTACATAACATAAAATCAGAATCAAATATTGACATTGTTTAGTCCGGTTCCGGTCGTCTTCAACCTTTAACCGCGAAGAAAGAATCAAGAAAAAGATGGGGAAAGGGAAATAAAACTGGTTGAAATGTAGTCATCTCTTCTCGTCCGTCCGCACTCCAACTACTTGTACATTTAGATAAGATAATGAGACACAAGTCAAAGTAGTTGTGGGCGTTGCAAAGGTGTTGATACAACTTGAGATTCTTGAGACTCGAGTAGTTATTTGCAATGGTTATTCAACGGAGGAATGATTACATAATAAATTCAGACTCATCTCAAGTCAAGCGACAAGATATTATGATGAGATCAACATTTTGCATGAAAAACATTGTACATGTTGGAATCGCTGTTTTGTTGTTTGCCAAGAAAAGTTCACCTCTGATTGTGCAAAGTGGAAACAAAGCGTATTATTGTCTTTGAAGAGTATCTTGTGCACTCTGCGCATTTCAACCCCATTTCCGTTCATTTCATATGAATAACTCAGGTCTGTTGATTTTGTTTTTTAATTATTTGGAGAGAGAGGAAGGAAGCAGAGAGAGAGAGAGAGAACCAAAGTCATACACGAATTACAATAAGCTGAAAATGAAATTAATGGATCTCCAATCCTCTCGAGTTTTCCTCTTTGTCCTACAAATAGATATCATTATAATTCATGTTATAAAATAACACGCACGTGGTGCAAGGAGTAAGAATATGTGCATAACATGCAAAGGAAAAAGTAATGATGATGGTGGTAGTGAGAAGCGAGAAGGAGCAGAAGAAGAAGGAGAAGAAGGAGAAGACGACGACAGGAAGGAAAAGGGAAAGTCCGGATGAAGTACTTAAAAACGTACAAGTACCTAAATACAATGACAATGCAGCGTGGAAAGGCACATAAAAACATGTAAACGCTGCACACTCTCTAAATTGTACATACTGCGGAATCAAACGAATGCATGGGATTTTAACCCTTCAAGGGTTTCCTTTCAATCGGAATAAATTTGATGGATTTGGAAGCAATCTGCGGAATAACACAGAGTACATGACACTGGTAGATTGTGTGTGTGTGTGGCTCCATGTTGAGTATCTTGTCTGTGGAGAATGTTCTCGTTAATTTTCAGACTATGTACTTGAAATAAGTATCAAATGTCAAGTGGGGTCCAAATTCCAAAATGAGCATTAGTAGCATTTTTTCCATCCAATTCAAGCCCCTCACATCCACATTCAATAACACAACAGACAACATAAAACAGAATCCAAAATGTATGTAGCGCCTGGATATTCTATGCATCCACAATGCACAACAATAGTTTTTACATCTCACTCCATCTTCTCCAACTCTATTCTATATTCTACTACTATGTTATAAAAATGGAACAAACAATTAATTGTGTGCAACTTTCAATTTTTTGAATGTTCGTATCCGGAGGATTGACTGCTTACTCAGCAAATCCTCACAATCATAGGCTTAAAAGTAAGTTAGCACATGATCGGAACTTGATCCTGATTACAATTACGAGTTCCGATTGCACGCTTCACTGCCACATGTAATCTGACAAAGGGACAAACCTTCCCTTTTCATTGTCAAGGAGCACGTCCATTTCACATTCATCATCAAAATATAAATTATAAACCCTTTAACAACAAACAAACCTTGACGCTCCATCAACATAAAAAACACAAACATTTTTCTTATCACATATTTTTGTTTCCTATTTTCAAGTCCCTGTACACTGTACACCAATCAAGCTAAAAATTCAGTCAACAAAGATGAAGGACTTCAAAACACATTCTGCTCAAGTTCGACGCCGCTTGAAATTTCTGTGGAAATTGAGCTAGAAAAATATTAAAATCTTGCACAAGTTCGACGCCGTTCAGAATTTCTGTGGAAATTGAGCTAGAAAAATATTAAAATCTTGCACAAGTTCGACGCCGTTCAGAATTTCTGTAGAAATTGAGCTACAAAAATATTAAAATCTTGCACAAGTTCGACGCCGTTCAGAATTTCTGTGAAAATTGAGTAAGAAAAATATTAAAATCTTGCACAAGTTCGACGCCGTTCAGAATTTCTGTGAAAATTGAGTAAGAAAAATATTAAAATGTTGCTCAAGTTCGACGCCGTTCAGAATTTCTGTGGAAATCGAGCAAGAAAAATATTAAAATGTTGCTCAAGTTTGACGCCGTTCAGAATTTCTGTAGAAATTCAGCATGAAAATTGTGAATGTTTTGTGATTCTTTGTTTCATTACAAATGTAATTAAAAGTGTCATGTCAATCAAATAGAATCCAATTAAGAAAATCTATCTGGCTGGAACGTAAAGCATGACATTCGGTAAGTGGTATTATTGTTAAACATGAGCCCCCTTCTACGTAAATCATGTGAAGTAGGAATTCTTCTGGTTTCCATGTATCACAGAACTGGCTAAGAAAACTCTTTCGTAGTTTACTTTAAGTTTTCTCGTGAGTACATTTATAGTGGACACGTGGAATTGGACAATTTTTACAAAATGTTATGAAAACGAATGCTATTACGAATGGGAAAAAAGTAGTATGACAGCAGATGAAACCTTAGAAAATGTTCATCAATGACGATTACGCATGTGGCATCTACTTGATATTTCATATTAAATTATATTAGAATCTACGAGGGAAGTTTGATTCGTCAATCAGGATCGTGATAATGCTGCTTCTGAAAGTAACGGTCATCAGCACCAAACAGAATAAGAATTAGGTAATGCATGCATTATGGACAGGGTAAGTAAATATGCATACAAGTAGGTCGCATACACATGGTTTCTTGTACTAAATATTCATAGTGATCCTAATAGCTGTTTCGTGTAGAAATTGTGATGCAAAACCTTGTTTTGAACATCCCAAATCCACCTCAAATGGGACTGTCCTTGATATCACAAGATTTGAAATGAATGTTTGAGTGACTGTCAGATCCCTTGGAGAAATGAAATGAAAGAGGAAGACTGATAGAAACTTGGAATGTTATCAACTATCAACACAAGAAGAGGGACTTGCTAGTAGTTTTGGTTACTGGAGCTCTGGCGAGTTGTTGTTGTTATTTGGATGTGGGGAATGATGAATAAAAGTTAAATTGAAAATGTCCATATGTGGAGTTGGATGAGACAGGGAGGGAGCTGTAAAGGTCAGAAAGGGAGAAAAGGGAGAGAGAGACTGACGTACTCTGTTCTCCAGCGACTCAAGATGCGAGATGCGAGTGAGAGTACACAGATTACAGAAGCAGGAGAAGCCAGAGAAGGCAGATGGACGTCAAGATAGAAATTAGAGAATGAGCATGGGATAGAATAAAGAATAACAAGTGCGCAAGTACTTTTGGACATAAAATGGAAATGTGGGGAGAAACATTAATAAAAAATATTATTTAAAAAATACGGGATTTGTTCATGTTGAACACCCACCCGCGTCGATGTTATCGATCAGGGATCACGGAGAATGTGAATTGTGAAGGAAAAGAAACAGTTACATGAACTCTGTTATTCCCGACTAAAAAAGTCTCTTCTTGTTCTCCCTCAATAGAATTTGTTGAGTGGAGTTTCTCCCGCAAAAGGTTATCTGGAGAGGATTTTTTAACACTGTGGGATTCGTATTGGAGGTTATCACTTTCTTTCCCTCAGTCTCAAAAAACTCTCCTAAACACATGCCACATACCATTTAGTTTTCTGTTCACAGTCCAATCATCCACTCCTCCTCCGCTCTCAATTCTGCACTCTAATAGTAAAGTGTGGTAAATACACAATATCTAAACACATTGGAAATTACTACACTCCACACACACACACAAACATACACGCATAAACATGAAAACTCTTACTGAGAATTATCTACGTCCTGTAGAAATATATCATGATATTATTCATGAGCTATTACATTGTAGATAAAACATTCTCCTGTTAGTTATAATTTGTTTTGTACAAATGGTGAAATACAGAGTGATTAACAAAATGAAAGCTCATTTTCCTCGTATTGGAACTTGAGCTATTAATCCCACATCAAACTGAATCACTTGATTTTGTGTCTAAATGAAGATGTAAAGCATTTAAACTATAAAATATGTATGGCTCAATCCATAAATACGGACAATTCCAGAAGAGGCCGCAAATGAACATCAAAAACCATTAGTGACACATTTCCAGTTGTACGTTTTGCATACACTCTCTGCTCTCTCCATGTTACACATTCCACATGTTTACTTGTAAATAAATGTAGAATAATACATGAGAAATATCACTACAAATCTAAATATAATATACGATATGATATATGATATTATATTATGACCTGCTATGCTCATTCTGGAATCATTATGTGGTTTTCAATCATACCGGCGACCCTTTTTGAAAACATGTTTTTGATCTTCCTTTTCTGCTTCTTCAGACGCTTTGTGAGAAGATGTATTGGGGATTGGAGATTGGGGATGGGAAATGGGAATGAAATGATGAGGAGTTTGATGGGATTTTTGTATCTATTGACTATTTATCTGGAATATGTGACATGAGTTCAACTCATGTCACACAACTTGAGCATGCACATCCCACAACACTCGCACAATCACATGGATCTCACATAATTTCCTCAACCCTTCAACTCTAATAACTGTAATATTATGCATACTATCCTCACTTGACATTCATCTCATATCTGGTAGAATATTATTATTATACACACACCATTTTATAGACCCCCCTATTTTCACACATGTTGGAGTAAATATAGTTAAAATTCAAATACTTTTTGCATTCAACAACTTGAAATACAAACTACAAAAGTGGTGGATTACTTGTTTAATAATTTCCGTCATAACATTGTGGCTGCAAGATTCCTCCTTTTATTTAATCCTCCCACAGTTTGATTTTACCTACTGACTTGACTACAAAGGACGGTCCACGGGTCACGCACAAAGACTTATCAACTATAAAATAAAATCCGGATGCGGAACAGCCAGTCACGATAAATGATAAATAATAATAATATATCATCATGAAAAAAGAGGAAGTAGACTTTCTGATCAGAATCAGATTGACACTACACTCATTTCTAATTCCTATTTGACGAGACAAGTTTTATGGTTTGTCCATATCGCGGGTTTATTAATTACTAATCCATTTATCATTTATTACATCCACATTTTTCATTTTTCTCTTCCACATGAATAAAGTGCGTAAATACATAAAAAAAAGTAACTACTACCAAAATTTGAATTGGTACTTTGAAAATGTTCTTTATTTTAGGTCAGAGATGCTACTAAAATCATGGGAAAAACTAACAAAATACTTTTTGAGCAGAATGGTTGTTCATCTCTAAATTCATGTGTGTGGTGTGTAACTTTAGACAGAAGCTAGAAGAAGAAGAGGATAAAAGTCTACTGGGATTTGATTTAAAACAGTTAAAATTTGATGAGGATCTGATTATAAAATAAAATATGGGTCTAAATAATAAATCGTAAGTAGTTGTACTTTGACTGGTTTTCCTCTCACAATTCTGTGATTCTGTGATTATTTGTGGATTGTGGATATCATTGGTTATGCATATTTAATATTCTATTCACAGTACGAGTTGTGAGTTTGAGTAGTTGTGGCCAGAAGCCTTGGACTTGGCCGTATTAAATTAACAACGCATATCATTTTTTAGAATTGCTTATTGCGCAAGTTTCAAAGTTCACAAAGTGTAGAGTTGCAAAATTTCCTACTGTTTTGTGCATGCAAATTGTTTAGCATGTATCGCACAAACTGCTCAAGTGAACACAAATTATTACAAATTATTGGATTCCCAACGCGCGGAATGAATAATATGATACAACTTTGGATTTTGTTTCATCTTCTGCGCCTCATTTTATCCACACCATGCAAAATACAAAGTAGAAAATACATGTGGACTGGAAATCAAGATGAGCGTGTGTAAAAGAAACTACCAAAGTTTCATAGTTTGTTGCAAAATCCAAAACCTATGAAACTAATCACAACCAAGGGTTTTTTTCTTTTGTCATGCTTCAAACTTGTGAGTGGAGTGATGGAGAGAAACTACAAGTAAAAAAAGAGAGGAATAAACCTGAATTTTCAAACCCGGATTTTTGTGGTAGTAGAATTTGTCAGGTGACACTTTTGGTGGCTGGTGGTTGACAGTTGACAAGAGTTGATGGAGAGCAAAGTTGGAATAGAAACAGTGAATTCCTCTCGCCAAAGTTGAGGTGATGGATTTGGGAAAAGAGGAAAGGGTCAATTGTTTTTGTGAGTGATTGGAGCAAGGGAAATAAGTATGAATAATAATGAATCATGTAGAATGGATGAGGATGGGAGTTTCCAGGTTCCAGTTTCCAGTACCACCCACGTCATTAAATCATATTCCGTTTGTTTGTTTGTGGAGAGGTGGAAGGGGTAGAGCCCTTCAAGCTTCTCCTCTTCCCACAGAAGCAACAACAGGAGCAGCTCACCATTAATAGCTAATTTAACTGAGGGCACTGAAAATATTTGGGGGTTTTGGAGAGAGACAGGAAGAATATGTTGAGACCATCCGGTGGAGGAATAAATGAAATGGTGGCGGGTAGGAAGGGAGGGAGGGAGGAAGGGAGGAAGGGAATCTCGTAATCATTTCATCCATAAATCTACTCCATACGTCACCCTCCTTCCACAATCACTAATTGTTATTTATTGTACACATGATCCACATGACTAATCACTAATCACTAATCATTAGATACTTTTTCTGTCTTGTGCAAATACTTTGAGCAAGTTTTTCAGGTTGTGTTTCATAATCCTCCAAAACTCTTTTTTGCAATCATACATTCATCTTTTATTTCCTTTGTTTTGTCCTTTGGTGCTGCATAAATAATAAAATAATCCTGACTGCTCATGCTGGATTAGTTTGTAGGATTTGATGTAAGATGAAGAGATTGAAGGAGTGGAATTGGAAATGGAGTTGAGGTTGAACAGATTTTTGATGGTGAGTGTAAGAGTAGGATGTGGAGGAGGAGGATTGAAGCGTATCGTGAGCGTAGAAGAGGAAAGGATATTCCTGGATGTGCGGAGTGCGGAGGATAAAAGGGAGAGTTTTACTTCTACTCACGACTCATGACATTTGGTGGTCAGAGCACAAAATGCAGTAATCAGAATCCACACTGGATTTCACATTAGAAAAGGTATAACGTGTCTGCCACCTGTTACGCTTCCCTTCCTTCCTTCCTCACTCTCCCTCTAAAAATCCTCCATTCTCATCCTGGGTTTCTGTGGGTACAATATGCTTCCATTATTCCCTGTCTCTGGCTCATTTGGTGTTGTTGTTCTGCATAAGGAATCCCTCTCCCTCTCTCTCCCTCTCTCTCTGCTTCTACATTATCCAAGCTCTAAACGCTCTTTTTTTTGTTTTGGAGAGCAATCGACTGGAACTCCGTAGGTAAAAAAGTTCCTCCCTTCACTCCGTTTCACAAAGTTCTCTCTCTTCTCTATTTTGGACTCGGCTAGTCAATGACATAAAACAGCAACAGTTTGTCTGAGTAAAAAACGTCAGTGCATAGACTGAGACCGCTCTCTCTCTCCCTCTCTCTCTCTCTCTCTCTCTCTCTCTCTCTCCCTCTCATTCCCAGCAGCCTGTTGATTGTTTGTTTGTTGTTGGTGTGTTTTCCCTTCGTGCGCATTCACAATCACAGCACACAGAAAACCTGAGTAAAATCCCATACATGTTTTTCCCTTGTCCGTTTCTATTACATCCTTTTCAATGGAACGTGTAACGTGTGAAGCGGTGATGGAGTTGAAATGGAAGACGCGAGTAACGTGCAAAGAGCTAATCTGTCAATATGTAATTCATGTCTACTCCTTTTTGGGCATTTGATCCCTCACCAGAAAATAACAACAACATTTTGCATACGTCCTCCATACATTTTCCAGTAACCACAAATCATAAATCCAAAGGACCAAACAAACCAAATTCCAATATTCACATTTCACATGTCAGGCAAAAATGAACCAATTCTGCACCTCTCAAAACATACGAATAAAAAATTACTCGGATATATTTTGACAGGGATGAATGCAACTCCATTGTGGAATTTCCAAACTGGCATCTTTTAGCGCATTTACACTTGATTTTTGGTCAGTTGTCACTGTGGAGTTTTGGACCCATTTTGACAAGGTTTTTTAAAAGAGACTGTAGATTTATTTTGGATATGAAAGAATGGTTGTGAAGATGTTGTGTGTGGCTGGTTGGATGGATGGATGAATGAATGAACGAGTTGAATGAATGAATGAATGAAGGGGAGGAAGAGGGTTTTTAGGATGTATTTCTCATGCGGGTGGACCATGAAGAAAACAAAACAAAAGGAAGGGAAGGGAACAAAAGGATGGATTTGGATGGGACAGGATGAACCACAACAGAATCCAACATGCTTTTGGTCTACTACATACGAAACTGGAAACACGCAATGTTGTGAAATAGAGTAGACTGTTCAAGTTGAAATGCTGTTGATTTGGAGGAGGTGGAGGAGGTGGATGGGGCGATTAGTGGATGGGTTGAAGCGAAACAGATCGGAAGTCTGGTTCCTGCATTTACTCTATCCCATTCATTCAAATATAACATTTATCTCCTCTGGATTCCAACTGACTCTTTTTATCTTTTTCTCCACACAACTCAACTCAACTCTACTCTACTCTAGAGTACAACACACAACACATTCTACATGCAATCAACAAACAGTACAATCAAATCCCCAACCAAATCTCTGCTCTGCTCTGGAATCCAATCCACATTTTCAATCCCACATTTTTCTCCGCTATTCATTTCGCTATTAGTTTAGAAATAGCAAGAGTCCTCAAAAGATTCTGTTCTGATTCTAAATTGGAATCTCTCTTTTAAAAAACTTGAAATAAATGATATTTTCCAGCGGACGGTGTTTTTGTGGTAAATGAGAAAGTGTCCAAGTAAAATGGATAACTGCATAAATGGATAAATGGATAAAGTAGCGGATTGTGTGGAATATTCATTCTTCATTTCCAACTATCCACCATTCACCATACGCACCAAACACTTGTCTCTCTCTCTCTCTTCATGCTATCTCATGTCTCATGTCATGTAAATCTGTTATGGACACTCCAGGCACTTTTTCCTCTTCTCCTCCACTTTGTCATCTTTTCTTGTTATTGTGTCCTCACCACTCACCACTCACCACTTTAACCCACTGCCAACAACCAGAAACAAGGAGACAACGAGTGAGTGGGAAAATGATGCTCCTCAATTCTCTGCCCATTTCTTGGCTCATTCTTCTCTCCTCTGTGAACCTCCGACTGGTTCCACACCATCAACATACACACTCCAAAGTACTCTTTATTACCCATTCATTCATTCATCACAATTCCTCCACAAATATTTGTCTACAACTCAAAAATCATGGAGGTTTTTTAGCTTTTGACACTGTGGATTCCGGACACGACAAGATTGTCTTTTTTAAATCTCTCTTGTAAATCCGGAGTTTGAGCGGTTTCTGGGAAAGAGGAAATATTTGTTTGTTGCAACACGATGAGGAATGAATGTGTGTGCCTTTGCTCCAACCCCCATCCACTCGTACGTGCTCATCCGTCTAATCCACACATTTCTCATCCCTTTCCTCAAACCATTTCCAGCCTTCACCTTTTACTTTTACTTTACAAACTGACCACATGATTTACAATCCACAGATCAAACTGCACAGGATTAAATGGAACAATCCAGTCCAATCCGATCCAACAAAACAACACACAGGGCGCACAAGAACAGGAGCACAAAAGAAAAACAAGTCCAGGCTTAGCAACAGAATAAGACTGAAACCATTTCATGTTCAATAAATTCAGTAAAATGCGATAGAATAAAAACTATTCCTCACTAATGTGACGTTTCAGGGATTAACAAAACAAAGCAGAAACAAGAAATACTTGGACTTTTCTGGATTCCGGAGAAAGCAACCTCCCAAATCCCTCCTTCATCTCTCCCTCTCACACCCCAATATTTGAAATCCACGAAACCGGAAATCGGGACTTTGATTTTGAAAAGACTCAGTTGGACGTAAAGCTAGAGGAATCAAATCTTGTCCGCCCAGCTTCTGGATGATTCTCAGGAATGATAAATGGGAATAAAATAAATATCTATTTAATCTCCCTCAATCCTCCAACTGATTTTGGACATTACCAAAACCGAGTCACAGATAAAAGATTAACTGTCCCTTTTTACGTGGTTCATTCTTGATTCTTGATGTGGAACATTCATCCAACATTTTCAAGTCTCAAAGGAAAAGAAAATAACTTTGACTCTTCGCTCTTCACCGTGAATTCCGGTTTGGCAGGAGTGGAAAGCGTAAAAGCTAAATACTAAATGCGCATGTGCATCACGGAAAATAAAAAACGTGAATGAATTGTTATTTTTGGACTTATGAATGAGCCGAGCCCGACAGAGGAACAAAGCGAATGATTATCCAGTGGCTGAACCACTAAATTGAATCACGGAATGACAAAAAAGAAAGCAAGGAGGAGAAAAAAGGTATTAAAAATGGTAGGGAATTGTGAGATGAGATGAACAAATGACCAAAGCCAAGGTCCACTTTAAATCATCATGAAAAATAATGTCGCATTTTCAAATGTAAAATGAAGAGTAGAAGAGGAGGAAATTCCTTGAAGCAGAAAGTCACCACGAATTTTGCTCTTGTCCTCACAAACACCAGAAAACCTCACACACTCTCACACAGAGAAAAGGAAGAAAAAAGAAGAAGATAAATTGTTCTGCATGTTTACTTTTACTTGACACAAAGTCGGAAGGACGCTCATTGTCAATTGTCACAAGTCAAACATGTTTGACAATTTCAGTTCTACTCATTCACGAGTCACGAGATTGTTTGAGTTTACAAAATGAGTCAAAAGACAAGAGCGGAGAGCTCTTTGAAATCCATGAGTAAAATTTAGGCAATGCAAGTTGGCTGGAATGAATTAGCAGAGTTGCGAGTGATGAGTTGATGCGACGCTCATGTGGACAACCTTCAAAAGACAAGGGAAAATCATGCGTCATTCTGAAATCCCAAAGAATCATAAAATACAATAAAATACTCTGAAAATGAATGCTGAAGAAATTTCTGAGCAGAGGGAGACTTGATAATTTTTTGTGTTGCCAACAAGTGAGAAAGTTTAGATTTGACAGTGAGCTGTGAATTATGAGTGTTGGAGTTGGAGTTGGAGCACAAACACGAAATGACTCAATGCGGAATGCAGAGGAAAAGTAGGAAAAAAGAACAAGAGAATGAAGTGGAAGATCAAAAGGAAGAAACAAGAGGAAGAGAATCACTCATAAATATTTGAGAAGCTAATTGTTTGGCGTGTGTGGTCATTCATCTAAATAACATTCACATTCACACTTGACACTCACAAAACTTGTGCTATCTAAATTCAGAGCCATCTCTCCTTCTGCTTTGTCTCTGCTCCACAGTCAACAGTCAACAGTCAAGATGCTCAATACTCAAGAGACGTCATCACGCGTAAACATTTTCATTTCCTCACTCTTCCAAACACATCAAACCACTGCATCCTCAAATCTCATCCACCAACAACCAACACCAGAAACACCATCTCCCATCTCCCACAAACACACTTCATTTTGAGAACAATAACAAAACTAAAACATGGATTTTGCATCAGTTTTTGAACACAACTCTCTTTATTCTTTACTGTCTCAAACAACACATTTTCATTTCATTTCTTCCTCCAACCAACCAAATAAATGTACAAGTTGAAATGTTGTGTTTGGATATTGGAGATGTGGAAATTCAAAAAATAAGAAAGAAAAGAAAAGAAGAGAAAGAAAGGAGGAGGCAGGAGTAGAAAATAAGAAGCTCTCCCAAAGCAAGTGGAAAACAAGAAGAGTCAACTTGAACTCTGACCCTCACCTTTTGACAAGAGATAATGAACATTTTGGTTTTTACTTGTATTTTGTATTGAAATAAATGCGCATGATCAATCATCATCATATTTATCAATTTTTCCCCTTAAACAGTCTAAAACCTCCTTTTTCTTGGTCTTTTTCACATCCTCAACAAGTCAATACTACGCACACACTCTCATTTAAATATATAACATTATGAGAAACTTATCTCGCATCCCACTTTACACTCCTCATCTCTCCATTTTTCCAATAAATATCAAATATGTATTCGCTCTTTCTGATCCCAAATGATGTGATGCGATCTGTTGTTGCCACATGTTTCAGTTCTTGTTTCATTTCCATATTTTGTGTTTTTACATGGTCTTCAAGTTTCAAAATAAAATACAGCAAATCCCTACTTGTGCACTGTGTACACTGCCCCAATTCATAATTCAGAAAGGATAAAACATGTTGTATGGGCTGGATGGAATCTACGCTCTACGCTCTACAACATCTCACCCCAACAATAGCATACAGTTACCAAAACTAATAATATACAAATATTTCATATCTTGTTGTGCAATTTGTTTCATGTTTGGTAGTTGCATTTTATTTTCAACTCCATCCAAAAAGTATAATCAAACAGGATAAATGACCATAATTAATTAATTAATTAAAAGAGCAATAATAAATATGACACTTTTTGAGTATTTGTTTGGTTAAATGAGGATGCTTTGTAGGAAATATGTTCACAGTCATCTCGCTGGTTTCATGAAAATGTTTCCAAGAGTATAATAATACTGACTATTTTCTATACTTGGAAATTACTTTATTTTATTTGACCTCCTCCCACATCCCATAATTTTAATTACATTGTTAAACCAGGTTCCCATTTTTGTTGAGTTCATCTGCACAAAATGCAAAATGCCAAAAAACTGGAATGAAATTCAAGTGAAGCTTTAGTGTTACAGCGGAAAAGGAAATGAAAAATAATAATTCTCAACTGCGACATTCCTCTCATGTAATTTTTGAGTTTTGAAACTGCACTTGAAAAGGGAGACTACTGAAATCTGAAATGTTGTAGAAAATAAATAAATAATAAATAAATAAAGGTAGTAAAAAATGAAACTGTAGTAGTGATGGACGAGGATCCAGTTTGAATGTAGAGTCAGTTGAGTTGGTTGTTAGCTGAGCACATTTATGTACTTGTTCGTGTGTGGATTGCGGATGATACAGAATCTGTGTTCTGCTTTGTGCATGACAATAGATTGGATTGGAATGGGATTTAATTTCATATGTACAAACTCAAACAGACTCACAATCCATTTACTGTTTACTGTTTACTGTTTACCGACTACCAACTGCAGACGACACAGAGTAGAGTAGAGTAGAGTAGAATAGAGGAGATAGATTTTATATGCAGATAGAATAAAATAATGGACCATGTACAATTGAAGTGTCCTTCTTTCAGGATGAAAATAGCACTCGAAACCAAAGCCAAAGGGACAGAGAGAAAAGAGCCAAGATAAAATTCTGTACGTGTACATTGTACATGGTCAAATGGAGAGGCAGCAAAGCGAAACTCCTATCCCTCTCATCATCATTCTCATCCACACATAATTCATTTCCGGTCATTTCTCTATTTACTACGTAAAATCCTCCACCATCACAGGAAAAAGGACTCGCATTAACATAAACACCACATCACAAATGACAGTCATATCAAATATCAAATATATTATCCACGTCAACATGAACCAACAACCTGAATCAAGCGGAATATTATTATTAAGTTTATTCGGCAGACACTTCAACATTCAACATGTAATAGGTCCATTTTTTTTTACATATCCTATTTCATTACATGTCATTCCAAAAAAATAAGAGAAAAATGTAAAAGCCTCACATGTGATTGCTCCGCGCAGTACTCTGGACAATTCCTCTCAAAGTCTTGAATAAAAGTGAGATTCAAGTTGATGATTTGGTGCTGTTGAGGCTGATGCGGATCGTGAATCGAGTTGCTCTGAATTATATTATTATTATTATTGTCATGAGTGGGCTCAAAGTTTTTATTGCTATTTCCTATATTATTATTATTGTTATTATTGTTGTTGTTGTTGCTAATAGTTGGATGATTAGTGTTGGTATTTCGATGGAGATTTAAATTATTATTATTGTTCAGGTCAGGACCGGCGGAAGAAAATCCGAGGCAAAATATCAACAAGAGTGTGAAATACCTGGAAAAATTCAGAGTTAATATTTTGCTCATGTAACACTCGGAGGATCTCACATTCCCATTCCTTCGCAGCACGTCAAAACCACTCAACACCTTCTTCAGCATTTTCCTCCCTGTTCCCTTCCTTACGCAGTCAACAAAGGTTTATACTTTTCCTCTATATTCTCTGTATTTCAATTATTATACAAAAATACTTTGTGCTTCATATCGCCTCAACTCATTTTCCTTTTTAAATCGTAATAATAAAATAGAAACATCATGTTTCACACGTAACAAGTAATAGTAACAACAAAAGTATTGATCTTTTTTCCATTTTCTTTAGCTTCTTTAGCATAGAATGATAAAAATGGCGAGACACTGCCTTTAACATGTCATGTTTGAAATAGTAAAGGGCACTTTCGTTTCTTTGTTTGTTTGTTTGTTTGTGTTAGGTTAGACGGGAGTTGGCGTCTTGAAGGTGTTCATCTTTCGCTTTTCTCCTCTTCCGCTCATTTGCATTCTTCCTTCTGGTGCATTTCTTTTCTCTGAAGAAAGAACGGAAGAATGAAATTCATCATCGTCCTGATCATGATGAGCATGGAACATGACGTGTGGATATTTCTTCATAATTGTGGTTGACAATGATTTCTTCTGTTCCCCTCACACCCACTTTTCCTCCTTAATTCAACCACTTTCTTCCCAACTCAACACTCAACACAATGCATTAGAAATTAGAACATGCTACACATTTCACTTTTGGTTTCGTCATTTTACGACTCTACACTTAACTTGATCACTCACACTAACAACTTTCTTCTTTCTTTTTTCTTTCCTTTCCTTTCTTCTTAATAATACTTTAATAATGTGGGTTGAATTACTTAAACATTAAAATCACCATGATTAAATAATGGACTTGAGATGTGATGCTTGTAAAATACTCTGGTCATAAGGCACTTTTTTTAAGACACTTGAATTAAATATTTGATTGATTATTCATAATTTCTAGTGAAGTAGTCATGTTTTTGATCTCTGGTTTTAAAATGTGAAATAGTTGTAATAAATAGTAATAAATGTGATGTGAAACGTAGGAGAAAATAAATAGAGTTGGTAAAAAGGAATAAAAATAAATTGAGTGTGTTGTGTTGTGTTTCAGTCTTTGTTGAGCTGAGGATGAGTCGAATTGAAATTGGGATGTGTGTTTCCTGTTGAAGCTCCCTTCATGCACTGAACAGAAGAGAACCCAGCTAAAATCCTCTGGCTCATTCACTCAACCACTTGTCCGCTCGCAAGTTAGCCAAACAACCCACTCTATCTCTCTCGTCCAAATCCCTACGCAGGACGTACATAATTACTATGCTGTACAACTGAGTCGACACACTCACGCTCTGAATTATCCTACTACAATCTCCGTTCCTTCACAAATAACAAGAGTAACAAAATCCCCTTCATCATCATCCCCTGGAACCTACAGAAACGCTATGAAAAATTATCCAGGATCCCTTTTTCTTCCTTTCTTTTCTCATTCACTCATCTCCCTTTTGAAATTAGCTCCAGATTTCTCTCTCGCGTCTCATTCAATTGGACAAGTACAAAACAATCTGAAAAGTTACAACATGATAGGAATTTGTTGAGAGGCCGGACATCCCTTCATTAATTATTACTCTTTCTGTTCATCCTCTATTCAAAATCAACTGCAAACTAATTACAAATCAATTAATTACTCGAGACTCTTTCTGACTTTCCACTTGTAGTCATTTTTGAATTAGATAACAACAATTAAATCCTCTTCCTACTCAAAAATGTGTCTCCCGCGGATGTTTCATATGCATTTGCACAATTCAAGTTCAGGGAGCGGGAATCCTGTACAAAATGCAATCTTAATATTCTAAATCACTATAATAGATTTTTTGTAATTACATGTTAGAAAATATTGAGCTGAAGCGTAATTTGGTTAAAAACAAGAGAAATAAAACCATTTAATTATTGATCATGTGCTCCAGTCTGTAACTGTTTTTCCATCATTTTCCTCATGGATGACACATGATAAAAAATTGTTTTTGTTTGACTCCTTCTCAAAACGGATTTCTCGTACTTTCTTGAACAACTGTAATTCCACTCAAAAGGTCAATTTGGAAGAGGAATGAAAACTTACATAGAAATCCTCACTGTTCATCTGGGTGTAGTTGTTCTCATTTCATTTCTCCAGATGCAAATCCAGAGATGAAGCTGGACTGCGGAGAAGTGCGTCTTTCTGTTTCAGTTGAAAGAGAGCATAAAAAATGAGGAAGATGGGAATGAAGTTGAGAGGTGAGACCGGTCTGCCCACGCTAAATTCCAATCCCCTCATTTTCTGTCCATGTTTCTGCTTCCCAAGAAACAGTTCCAAACTCTTTACAAGAGGTCCTAATTTATGCATGAAATAAATAAGACATTGAGAAACAAGTTGAAGAATACAATTTTGGTGCTAGTACAAATCTGTACACTATAGATCCTCTGCACTCTGTTTACTCTGTGTATTCAAGCATTGGAGCTCGTCAGTTGTAAGCACTATAGCATTATATAAGTAGGTATGAAGTATAACCTTTAGCTAATAACTTGGAAATACAAACTCCCAGACGGACAAAGTCTTTCTCTATTCCTCGTAGCTTCCCCTCCAGCATTACATTAAGAGTTAGGATAATATGTTGTATTATGAGTACTCTGTTGAAATAGGTTTAAGATATGCACTACACGCTGACCATAGAGTACATACTGTATTATGTACTCTATGCACTACGCTCTGACAGTCACACAGGAGAGAAAAATTATGCATACTGACTAGAGTAGAGTGGAGTAGAGTGGAGGTGGAAAATGAAGAAGAGGATGAAGGTATTTCCATGTAAAGTGTTTCAACAAGTTGTTTTCCATTTGCTACAACAAATAACAAAGAAAGGAAGAGTCAAGAAGGTTTAGTGTTTAGTGAGTATCTGTTTCCTAGTGTGTGCACAGTGCAGAGTGCACACTCTTTCTACCCTAAACCCATCATATATTCCTATTATGCATAATAAAACTACGCTCTGCACATTCAACAAGAAAAACAAGAGGATGACGAAAAAGGTAAAGACAAGAAAAGAAAATGGAGGGATGACAATTTCCGGTGTGGCCGTCTTTTTGTGTCATTATTTGGATTTGGAAGCCTCAGATACTCACAATGAAACAGGAATAGCCGTAAAAATACACACACGAGAAACATGGTCCATTCCCTTTCCATTTCATTCTACACTCTGAATAAGTATCACACCTTTTCATTCCATGCACTGACGCAACAGAATTTCCACTTTATTAAGCCAAGGCGTATTTCCTTCATATAAATTCAGGTTGAATCCTGCTAGTACGAAACACGTATGGATCATTTCTTCCACATGCATTTATACTCTATACATATGCTACATGCTCTATGCTCTATACCCCTTCTTTTCCCTAATAGCAATTTAATACTTAATTTACTCCCTCACTTTTATTCTCACAACCTCCCGACTTTTTCATTCCACCTCTTCATTCTCTGTACATTCAAATGACTTGGACAAAAAAGGAGAGGGAAAACTATCCAGACATGAGATGAGATCCCGATATCACGTCTCAACTTTACATGAACAAAATGTAAACACTCCAAGTTTTGGCATTTTTCTGCTTTGATTGTCGCCTCATTTAAAGCAAATGAGTGTGTCAAAGAAAATGGTTCCACAATTTGGATCACAAACACTTTGAAACTCATCCAATTTGTTTTCATTTTTTGTGCATCAAATGTCCATGCATTCAAGACAAAAAATGACAATACATTTTGGAGAAACGGACGGAATTTCAGCTTGAGCACTTACGGACACATTTTATGTAAAATCATTCTCCGTTTTGGGCTACCAGTGAATCAGAGGAGTCACTCCATCAACATCAACTGGCTTGACATTCTCTGCTTCCCAAAACTCAAAATTGACCCCAATAAACCCCAATAAATACCATAATCCACTTTTTTTTAACGAGTGATGAGAAATAGCAAAAAGTATTTCACAAGTCCAATCCAAGAAGCCCGAAAAGCATGATGTCTCAGTTATTTGTGCACAATAGATTCCTGTATCATTTATTTATTTATTTATTTATTTATTTGGTCGGTTGCTGTAAGAGAAAAGAGAAAAGGATATTTAGAATGGGAGGTGGGAGGTGGGAAATGGGCGTTGTACAAATAAGGATAATGAAGTCCAGCGAGAAGATGTTGGGATGGAAAAGAAGCACAAGTCCATGGATGAGAAGGGAAGTGAGAATACACATGAAATCCCCCTTTCTGATCATGTTAAGCACCGAGCGCAGGGGTTCTTATGGATTTTAAACAATCCGCATGTGATATTTTGTATCCCCTCCAGTTCCTGGATACAGATTGTAACATGGACAATGGAAGGAAAAAAGGGATGTTGAGTCCAAATTAGGTAAAGACATGACAAGTCCCAACATCCGAGTCTCTCTGCTGTAGCTCAAGTAGTAAATACTGCTTGATCTTTCAGCTCTGGATCTCGCCCTACGCCCTACTGCACTCTGCATCCAATAGACTCTTTCAAGCAAGTGCAAATTCAAAATGTGCAGTAACGCGGACTTCCTGATTAACTCCCGTGTGTGAGTAATGTTGTGAGAGGATTCTACAGACTGCAGACAGTCCAGTGTGTGGGCAGTGCGTTCAAGAGGAGCGAGGAGAAGGCAAAGAGATGGACATGCCACATCCATGATAACACACAGTCCCGTAGTAATAGATTAATAGATGAATAAATACTAGAATAGATACTAGAATAGAAATCCTGCCCACACCATACAAAATACTCTCTCATAATATTATAGGAGCAATCCAGTCCCCCTTCTCCCCACACCAAAAAATCTAATTGACTAATCACAAGAATTCTACACACACTTTTACTTTTCCTATCAAAACTCTTTCAAACAACACTCATTCAGCTCTAATATTTTTTATCTTCCCTACTCAAGTTTTTAATACTGTATAATTCATAATGACTCTCAAATCACAAGCCTCCTCCAAGTCCTCTCTCAGCCCAGCTAATCAAATTCATAACCTTTCATAACAAACAAACAAAACATTTATTTTCAAATCCACTCAAGGAAACTTGCCTCTAATGTTTTATCAACTTGTTTTAATCAAGAGGCTTAAACATGTATCAGTTAAAAACAACTCATGGCCCAGGGAACATAGTGGGACATTTTCTAGGGAACATTTTCAGAAACATTGCAGACTTGTCGAGAAACTTGCGAGCTAACTTTCCCACCTTTATTTTACTGTGCGTACATGCACAATGCGCAATGCACATTCATCAAATACGTAAAGGATGGCTTATCGAGTGGGAACTTCTACAGATTGTCAAGTCACATGTTATAGTATAGGGACTTGGCAATTTGTGGAAGTTCCCACTCGTTACATTTTATGTGGTTTACACTGCACTCGCAGCAATTGATCTGGAAGAATATGATTTTTTTATGATTCAAGAGAATAGACAGAAAAAGAAGGATAACAGGTTAATTATTCATCATGTAGTTGACTTTTGAATTGTGAATGAATAATCAAGTGATTTCAATAGAAACTAAAAGTCAAGTGTGAACGGACTCGCTTTCATTCATAAATATTCTCCTTCTCACTTCTCACTCGTTTCCTTCTTCCTTTTATATTTTATGTGTATAATGTACGAGTCATTTAGAATCCATTGGATTATGTCTTGCGCATGTTGAAAAAGCAGAGTGAAAGGCTGTTGAGATGTTTATAGTTTAATACTACTCGATATTTTCAGGATAGCCAAAGGGAAACTCTCTGATAATTATCGTTACCACTCTCAAATCCACAGCGTCCTCATCTCATCTCATCCTTCTTCTCTGTGGCTCATGATGACAAACAACTGAGAGAGAGAGAGAGAATGGCTTAATTACTCAGTCTAAATTATAATTATAATATGCTCATAATGTGTACAAACAATCATGATAAACTTGGATTGAAAGGATCAAAACTGCTCATATTTCACATAGAGAGAACAATGGAGAGACCCCTTGTTTCTAATTCAACCACTCGCTCATTTTAATAAGCAAGAAAATGTGTTCAATAACTCATAAATGTAGTTTAATATAAAATATATTATTATTTACATGAACTTTAGTACAAGAAAATTATGAGTGTGAGTAAACTATATTTGCAAGTTCACTTGAGGAAAGTAAAACTTTTTCCCTGTGCGTTTTACATGTTGACAGGAAATGGGAGCAGGATTTGTGGTTTACCGTCTCTTTCGCTATTTTTTGACATTTTATTTACAGCCTCGATGGTATTTCTTATTATGATTATTATTATATATTATATAAAACTGTTTGCTGCATTTAACTGGTAATTTGAAGCTGTAAACCATAAACCACCCGTATCTTATTTTTACCACAACTTTTCAGAATCCCCATCTTTTTATTCTAAGGAATTACGCAACAGCATAAACTAAATATTTACTCCAAGGAACAAAGAGTGCAGAACATATTTAATATCAAAGTTTTCCTCCTGAATATACGTTTGACCAGCAGCACTTTAAGTTGATTTTATTTTAAATTTAACATTTGACTGGTTTTTTGGGCTGGATCTTGTAGCTGTTTTTAAAGAGCATAAAAAATATTGGAAAATGCAAAATTTCAAATCCTCTGTGTTTTTGGTGTGCTTCTTGCACCTTCTCCTCTTGTTTCAGCTCCCTTTATTACACGCAGAAAAGAGTGACAAAATAGAGCCTGTGATCCAATCAAATGTGAAGGACGTGAATCCGACGGATAATTTACTCTCTGTTGCTGTGAATCAAGTAAGTCTCTAATCTCAAACTCAAAATTAAATGCGTAAAATAAATCAAAGATAACATAAAATGTATGTCAACTAATATTTTTCGTCTAAATCCAGGAGCTAGCAAAAGAAGAGACCCTACCAGAAATAAAAAGAACAAAGAGGAACAAAAGAGCTTTAAAAGGAGCAAAAATCTGGACATTTTAAATTACCACTTTTACAAGTTAGGAAATCATGCTAAAATAAATAATGAAATTATATAATATAAATAATGGAGTTGAATATAAAAATAGAATGCACAAACGGCTAATGATAAAAGTAAATAAAACAAAACAAAAAAAGCCTTGCACTTGATAAACGCTAAAGTAATTTGAAATATTTGACCCGAAGTGGACATAGATGTTGATGATAGAGTAAAAAATAGTTGAGGTTGGTAATAACAATAATTAACTATGATGGATTATCAATTACATGTATGTGTATTCATTATGTTTTTTATGGATGTAGGAATAATAAACGGAGCACTGAGCACCCTCATGGAAGTGTCAAAAGAATGATAAATTGTGCAAGAGGGAATCAAATGAAACAAAAATCAAAAAATAAATGAGCTGTGTGTACCTACATTTTAAATTTTAAAGCCAATGCTGTAAACTTGTAACATCACATCATCATGTGTGTAGTGCGTACTATTCCCATTGCGGTTCACGTGTACGTAGCTTTTCTGATGTAACACGTAGATTTTTATGCGAAAATACAGTCTTGTGTCCCTTTTCTGCTCACTACTCACTACTCACTACTCACAATCTCTCACTTATTAGTTATGGTTCTTTCAATAATCATCTCAACTCCATTCACTTGTCAATTTCTGCAAACTAAATTATGTGTGTGTACTTTGTCATTGCACTACCATACAATAAAAAATACATGTACATTCTATTAAATTCAACTCAATGTTCTACATAATAATAAACAATAATAATATTGATATCAAGAGAACAAAATCGAGTAAATAACAAAGTACAAGTTTGTTTCATTTCGTCATTCAAGACAAAAGTCTAAAGCACATGGTGGATGAATATGATACTTGTGTTGTTGTTGCGGTACATTGGCCATTCAATGGACGCAACTTGACTCAATTTCCACGCTTGTCTTTTATCTAATCTACTTCGCTGTTGTTGCTAAAAAATGTCAATGTGCTGTGCAAAACCCATTTTTTATCGTTAGTAAAGTGAGTAAAGGAAAGGTATGAATTAGAAGTGATACTTACTTTGAAACGTTGATTTCTGAACTACTAAACTCCCAACGCAAGACGTAGATTTCCCCTTCTCCTTCCATTCCAGTCAAACCATTTCCCACTCATTCACTCATTTCATTACACTTGTTCTTTTGTTCTCATTTCATAACAAGGAAATGCAATTACGATCCATTTCTTCTTGTCTCGTAAAAAAAGTTTCAATTTCAATTCATAATATCCATTTAACTCTCCTTCTCCCGCGTCCTAGTCAACAAAAAAACATAATAGACCAAAAAAACAAATTCAAACAACAAATAATAATGAGATAAACAGTTTTATCATTTATACTAATTTTTTTAAACAATAATAAGAAAAAGAGTTTTGACTTCTTAATCACGTCATATGTCAATGGGGAAGTAAAAATAAGTTAGGACTTGTGATTAATGCTCCTCTAATTTGTGTAATTACGTAAATATCAATATACTTTTGTACATCTATACACAGTGGATGATTGCATATTATGTAATGCAGTAAAGTCGAGTCAGGTCAGAGAGTATAAAAAGAACTATAATATTATTTTATAATAATGGCAATTCTAATAATAATTCACATGCAGAGACAGCTTCAAATTGTTATCAAACTGTCTCGCCCATTTGAAATTTGCATGCACACAAGTCCAAATGAAAGTATCCATGTGCATAAATATATTATTGAATATTAAATATGAGTAACAGAATGGAAAGTCTTTTGAATATGTGATCCCCTCGAGAAACATGATTAATCTTTGACGGGTCGTGAGTGAAACAAAATATATTATCTACTTCGTGGGAAGTGTAAAATATATCTTATACAACACAAGATATCCCTGCCTTAAATATGAATATTGTGTCTAAATATTATAATTCACAAATGGATATTTTACCCATTATCTACAACCTACAACCCAGAAATACAATCCACAACATAAAATGCATAAAACATGGATATTATTATTATTTGCAAATTGTAATATTCCAAGTTTAAAAATTTAGATCAAATTGCTAAAAATGAAATCGGAAAAAAAGGAATCAAAATATTTCAAGAGCATATTATGATTCGGTGAATATACGTGCGATGTGAAGTGAGAGGAGAGAGGAGAGAGGAGAGGTATAGAGTAAAGAAAAGGTGAGATAATAAAGGTAATGTAAAAGATAATCAAGTAAAAATTTCCAATACTGTAATAATCTAACGTAGTATAATAATGTTATAGTATGTATTATCCCTATTCAGTTTTAAGTTTTATCTCCACCATCTTTCTTGCGGTGTAAAAAGGTTACACATAAAGTAGAATGTAAACCATAATCATACTACACATCCACCATATTATACTATACTATATGTTATATATTATTATATGTATTATCATGCTCTAATGTTGTCCCTGTTATGTAACTAAAGCGTAATGAGTCGTAGTGTGTAATGTAACAAAAATGATGACAGGCATCCTTACAGCTCAAAGGAAACGAATAAAAAGAATTTGTTCTCCTTCTGTGGTTTGGAATTTGTGACCGTGCGGAGTCGCAAGACGGTATAGTAATAATAATAATGATTAAATCCTAAAACTTTTATCCTAAATCCCAGATTGTGACATTACAAACTGCAAAATGTGTTGGACACATTTTCCTCTGTTTGTTCTTCTCATTTCTCACCTTTTCTCGTCCCAAAAGTCTGATATAAAATATACGACAAAAAAAGGAAACTGTATTTAAAAAGCCAAGTGTGCAGAACAGTGGAATACTTTGGCTCTTGCATTCTTTTATTTACAAAAGAGTTTAAAAACAAAAGTACAATAGTAAATTAGAGAATATGTTATAAAGTCTGTATTTATCTGTTTTGGATCTATTTGAACTAGAGGAGTTTGAAAGGGGGTGACGGAGAACGGTGAAGATAGAATTGATTTTTCCCTAATCTTTTTTACGTTCACTCACTTCTCACGTCTCACCCGCACCACAGAAAATATGTATAAAAGGACAATAATTACTATTACTCTATACTTTTATTATTCTGTGAGCCACACAGAGATGACGAGAGTGTAATCCTATAGTAGATACCAGACATTAATTTGACATACCCTAGGTAGACTCAGCGACTTGCTCGACCATGCATGTTCAAAGTTGCATCATTCACGATGGGAAAAGGAACAAAGTCTTGAGATGAAGGAATTCCATTATTTAAAAGTTATGCTAAACTAAGTACTACTAGTCTATTTCAGATCATGATCAATGACCATGTTGTGGGTAGTGGGTACACAAAAAACATTCCAACTATACGCATAAAAGCATATTATGAACAAAATCTTGGTATTAAAATATAAGTATTTGCATTTATTTTTTGTACTTACAATGATTATGAACATTTTATGACCATTATTTTTGTATTGTACATTAGGCACTGTACACTGTACACTCAGGATACAAAAGTAAATAAAGGTGACACGCACTACCATTTCCTATTAAATATATATTATATTATCATTTCTTTTACATAATAACACATTTACGCACTTTTCTTTCTTACAAAATCAGTGATAGTTCCATCTTCCAATAGGAAATTTTAATGTGCAGCGTGAATACATTGAATACTTTTATCTTTTGTCTCCTTGTTTTGCTACACTGTAACAACAAACAATATTAATTAGTATCGTAAAAATGCTAAAATCTTTTAGGTTCTAAAAATGGGAAAGGATCACAAAACAACGTCCATTCAAGATAACTACACAGCACTTAATTATTTTCAATCTGCTGATCTCAGAGACTCTGGGCTTCTTTTATTTACTATTTGCGCCGATTTTGAAAGGAGAGCGTACTTTTATTTTTCTATGGTACAAGCAGAATTGATTTGGTTCATCGGTACTTTTACACTATTTAAAAATAATGCCATTTGATATCAGTGATTTTATAGTATTTTCAGGTGATGCCAAAAGATTTTTACTTGTGCTTAAAATAATGGCAATAATTGAAAATTGGACCCTTTTGTTCTCCATTGTCATTGGTGTTTTGTACTTGTGTGTAGGGTGTGCAGAATACAGGTTATATTATACGTGACCCTTGTGACTTGTGTTCACTTGTGTTCACTTGTGTCATGATTTTGTTAAATACATTTCTCTATAATTTTTTTACGATTCAGTCTTGACATGGTTCAAATCTGAAGATTTCCAATGTTTATTACAACGTTGTGAGTCTCCACGCTTTTTCTTTTTTCTTTTTGTCATCATCATTATCCCAATCTGAGATCTGAGCAGATCAGATGAGCTGCAAGCGTCCACATAGGTAGAATGTCAGATTAACAAACATTGTAATCACAATTAAAATGTATAACAGAGCAGCATTGAAAATCCTCAAGAGTTTTATCAAAAGTGAACAAAATAAATAAAGGAATAATATTATGTGAATGCATATGATGGGCACTTGGAGCATTTATCACATGTGGAATGGCGTAGGTTTTCTCCTCTGCAAAAAGGAACCAAGGAACGGAAGTTACAATTTCACATGAGTAGATTGTGAGTGCACTCATCATGTGTAGAGTGTTACGGTTGGGTATATTAGATCACAACATAGACGTCATCATCTGCTCATTGCATTAACATAAATATTATGTTGTACATTGTACAGTGAGCAGAACCAGAAGCAGAGTGAATGAAATGATTAAAGTGTGGATGCAACAAAATATTATAGAGAGTTTTATTCATTATTTCCCTGCGTCTTGTGTCCTGTATTTTGTATGCACTTTGTAAGCATGTGGATATACTAAAGAAAACAAGTAGGCAAATAAATAGATAGATAAAGCGATGGGCAGCAACTTATCTTTACATAGTGTATAATATACGAGTAATTTACTGCGCGTACAGTTACTCTTTAAAAGGCACACAATACACAATACAGAATAGGGATGTGTGTGTCAAGATTTTTTACACCTCCTTCCATTCCCTACATTCTCTACTCACTCTACAGGTACATGCATGTATTACATGTTATGCATACTCCCAGACTGTGAACTGTGAACGTGCTCTACTCTTTTATCATGTGGATTATGAAGGTGGAATAAAATGAATAGAGATTCCACAAATGTGATATAGATTTACTTATACTCTGCATTTCTACTTGCACATAACATAACACATGACACATGATATAAAAGTACGTAATAGACATTCTCATTTCTTATTACTGCACGATTTCATTTTCATTTCCTTTGACATGAACAGCAACAAAGCTAATCCAATTCCTATAATAGCGTATTAGACACAACAATAATAATATTGTATTGTTGGGGTGCTTTAATTGCTCCTTTTTATCATACCGTTTTTCTCTTTTCCTCTCTCTCGCTCTCTCTCTTTCATTTTATTTGTTGATCCAATCTCCCTCTGATCATTTATCACAGCATCATGATGATATACCGTGCAGACACATGATCTTATCATTAGCTCCATCAACTATTACAGATGTCATGTGTGCAGGTACACGAGCCGCATTTGCACATAATAATAATAATACTCATAATATTCTCACGTATCCCAATCCCAGCTCCCTACAATCTACATGTTACGTCAAATGTTTCCCATTTAATTCCCAACTTTACCTTTTGATTCTCCTCAGTCCGACGTCAGTTACTTGTCCAACCTCAACCGCTCAACTCCTTCCTACTTCTCCTTTCAGCCCTACAAAGTTCCAAGTCCAGTTTTGTAAACCAGTTGAGAGTATTAAAATACCCCAGTTCAATCAAGCAGGAGCCAAGAATAACAAATTATTGGATCAGTGCAGAATCAAATCAACACAACAAAAATATAAAAGTGAAAGTATTTGTGTCTTTTTCCTTATTTACACATGAGTTTTGTTTCTGAATTTCAAATTTTTGCATTTCAGAACAAGTTTTAGTGAAAATTGGATAGTTAAATCATAAACTCGAGGAAAATGCAGTTCTCAAAGTTTTTTAGTTCGGTAAATAATAAATAGAACAAAAAGAATGGGAAAGTGATTTCCTGTCCTCGATTAAATATTGTGAATGGGATTTTGTGTGTGTGTGTGTGTGGTTTGTTGTGTGTATGGTTTGTTGTGTGATGATGTATTTATTTCCGGGGGGAGTGTTTAATATTTCTTGTGTTGGATTTTGTCTTGACTAGGCAATTTTGGTGGTGATGTCCGTGTCCACGCTGGCCAGTCCTCTACCACAACAAACTTCGGACCCAGACTCAGTTTACAGAGCATATTCCCCGGGGGGGCAGTATGACGGACAAACCCTTTACAGACAAACACCCAGACTGGTCGCTGTCAGAGTGAGTATTCCCCCTCAATCCCCTCTCATTCTTTATCATTTATCATTAGAAATCACAATAAGTAGTTCACATTGTACAAAGTAAGTAAAATCATTTCTATTCCGCTTGCATAAATTGTGTGGATTCTTTTAGGCTGGATCTCCTCTCCTTCGCTCCTCTTCCGGCGGAACTTTGAAGAGAGTCCGAGTTGTTCCAGCAAATCAAGTTGGAAACTACGAAGTGGAGCAACCCAGTGTTGCAGTTTACAGAACTTCACAGCCACAACATGTTGCTCAGCCTCAAACATATTACGTCCAGCGACAACCTCCAGCGCCAGCTCCAAGACCAATCCAAGTGGCCAAACACGCCGCTCGTCCTTCCTATCAAGCCCAAAGTCAAGAAGAACCCGAGGAATATCCATCCGATGTAAGTCCATCTTTTTAGCCCGCCCTACCAAATTACAAATTATCAACATTATTGCATTAGAGTCCATGACATAACAAAGTTTCTCCAGTAGACAACAGACAAAAATTGATATCCACCTTACTTTTTACTGCACTTGTCTTACAGCCCAATCCACAATACAATTTCTCATTTGACGTCAAAGATGATGATTTAACCAACTATCAAAATCGTCAAGAAGAGAGAGATGGAAATGTCATCAAGGTAAAAAACACTGAATTCACCATTTATTTTATTTTATCTAAAAAATGAATGAAATGGAAAAAATGTTTACAAAATATCTGTTGAAAGAGTAGTGAGATAAAGTAAAAATTTTCCATGTGCTACATTTTGAATGTTCTCAGGTTTCTCATATTGAATAATATAAAATACTTATTTATTCTGTTCTTTTGTTTGATATGATATTTTAGGGCAGTTACAGCGTGGTAAGCAGAAATTTCAATTTGTAAATAATTATTGAGTAGTCTCAACTTTTTTGTTTTTTCCTTCTTTTATAAAAATATGTTTGTGTAATATTTTTGTAACTCTGCTGTTGTGAACATCTTTTTCATTGTTTTTTAATCTCAGGTTGACCCCGATGGTTTTGTCAGGTTAGATTTGACATCAGACACTTATGTTTTATGAAATATCACAATATTAATTTTATTATGCTGTACTAATTGTTCATTTCTTCACGTTTCATAATCCCAAAAATAGGACAGTCACCTACACCGCTGATAGCAAAAATGGGTATGTAAACAAACAATTGTCCACTTTCCCGTCTTTAATAAAAGTAATGTCATTTCATTTTTCTGTATATTCAACAATGGTTCTATTCTATTTTTATTCTATTGAATTATGATTATTCATCCAGATTCCAAGCCAAGGTCGTGAGAGAACCAACAGATGTCAAGGTCCGTATTTACTTTAACTAAATCCCTCCTTCCGTTTTTCAAAGTACATTTGTTGAATGTGATACATTAACGTTTTTGGGTTGGTGTGTGTGAATAATAATTTGTGGAATATGATGTATTTCAGGTCAAATTCCCAGTTCCAACGGAAGCTCCAGAGACGAAACAAGATTTGTTCAAGCCCTCACACAGAGCTCAACAAATTTCTCATTATCCAGCCACACAGCAACATTATCAGCAAGTTCAGCCAGCCCAACACGTGTACAATCAGCCTGCCTACAGTTCTCCTACTTACGTCGTCAGAAGGGTAATCCTACACAAAGGCTTTGATGGCTCACGAGGACACAAAGTCAATCAAGTTGAAATCAAATTAAATTAAAACACAGAAGCCTGGAAACTATTCTTGCAATCATTTAGTCAAAATTCTAGTTGGTAGTGGGTCAATAAATAATGCTAATGTTTTTGTGGGATTTCAGGTGCCAGCCGCCAATCAGCCCCGCGTAGTTAAAGTTCTTCGAGCTCAATAGTTTTTATCATCCACTTGTTCTCATTACAAACCACTATTTCATCCCATGAATTTCTTTAGCTTTTTCTTTATCAAAACTGTTCCTTTTCAGCATCAACAGTGAAGAATCTAGAACAATTCTACATGATGCAGTTTTTATTATTGTTTATTTTTATATACCAAAGCTTGAACACCTGTCCCAGTTTTTCTTGATGTAATCATAAATGAATGACTCACTTGAAATTCTTAAAACCTTGTTAAAAAAATTTATAAAAGAAAAAAGATACAAAAGAGGAAAATGAAAAAAGTCGGTGTGTTGAATTTTACATATGTATAAAAAATAATTATACAAAATACTGACAACAAGAAGTATTTTAATATTTATGAGCATGTACTAGTAAAACGTACAATGTGTATCTCACACCAAACACACGAAATCTAAAATAATATATTTTTGTACAAACATAAAAAGACTAATAAAAAAAGTACATATTATAGAAAACTTGAAATCATCTCAAAAGGGAGAATTATGAATTTTGTATTTATGTGTTGTATGTAATCAAACAATTCAAAGTTGATAAATAATTTTACATAAAGTCGGTACAAAAAGGTGGCCTGGATTTGTTCCATTAAGTTATGAAATGATTACTTTTTAAATTTGGCTTTATGAATGATGATTTGCGAATCAGAGGGTTCATGTTGGAAGTTCGTGTCTCGTTTTAGTCTGTTTGTCATTCCCATATTTGCCTGAAATCAAATTCAACTTGTGAGTGGGAATATTATACTTTTTTTCACCAATGTATTTTTATGCTATGATTTGTTAATATTTGACACCAACTTGTCCGTAGCCGTCGTCACTGAACTCAATATCGATTTTGTAAGAAGCTTGTTTCAAATTCCCGTTCGTCATTCCAGTTCCAATTCCCTTTCCAGTCACTTTCTCTTTGGCCTCTTTAGTTTCTGCTACAAGTTTGTTGTGGGGAACCCATTTTGAGAGAAATGCGTGAAGTGTGTCTCTGTAAACAGAACAAGTTCAATTGCGAAATGAGAAGCAGAGTCATTTCTAACTGTATTCAATGATTCGTTATGGAAGAGTAAAGAGAACAGCATGACCAAAGGATACTCCAGTTTGTTCCTGTACTCTTCTGCTCTTGCGTTTAAATGTTTCTATTACTCTAAGACTAAACGGAATTTTTGGTAAACTGGATCTCTTAAGGGAAGAATAACTCCAGCCACTGATTTCGTCATCAATTTTCGGAGGAGGATGTATCGCCCGCTTCCCTCTGGAAATAAAGGATCCGGAAATGTCACATAATGTTTGTTCACGTCAATTTCTCTTCGTCTGTAAATCGGAACTTTTTGATTGTGGAACTCGTAATATTCTGAACCCCCGGTCGTTGTTTTCTGCTCAAAAAATGAAATGGTCCAAATGACTACTCCATAATTTATAGGTACATCCAACATACATACACACACATTACCTTTCTCTTACTTTCCTCTACACGTGAATAAAATGAAAATTTCCTGCAAAATTTGTACTGTCTCAGACGTTCTTAATGCATTTTACCTGGAGAAGCAGATCTCGTGTATCCTGAGCTATATCTCCCTCCAAAACGGTTGCCCCATTAATCACAGAATGTTTCTTATAATTTGATAGAGTTCCGAAGGGCAAGCGAAATGGTAAATTCCTTTCAACTAAACCTGCCAAATTCTGTCCGTCGCTTTGCCTAATTAAATGGTGCACAGTACACAACAGAACAGACACACTGATCGAGAAGGAACTCATGGAGAAACAACTACTAAGGAGCATGGATGTCCACATATTTTATGCACCAAAATCAAATTTCCATCGGCAGTTTTCCGCTATTTTCCACACAAGTGCAACTCGAGGCTCTCTACACATTTTCAAAAACGAAAAACAATCCCAAACAATTTTAAATATTATGCCAATTCAAAGACCCTGATACCCAACTGGTGCAAACAAATCCAAAACACTGTACTACAAATTATTATTATAGCTCATAAAAATTCATAGTATTTATTTATAAAGTATCTTAAACACGGAATATTTAATAAACACTCTTTTTCTTAGAATTTTAGCGTATCAGCGTTATCAAATCAATCGATTCACATAAAACATGCGATATTAAGCTTAAACACACATCCAACACCAAGCCTTTAGTTGCGAATTTTGCACATGCCCGAAATGCAACTGTGTACTCGAGCGTGCATTGCTCACATTTTGCACAAGTTCGACGCCGTTCAGAATTTCTGTAGAAATTGAGCAAGGAAAATATTAAAATCTTGCACAAGTTCGACGCCGTTCAGAATTTCTGTAGAAATTGAGCAAGGAAAATATTAAAATCTTGCACAAGTTCGAC